>PVKS010040172.1:0-16800 GCA_004027875.1 Aplodontia rufa | reverse complement strand
TTCCTTCGCTTTCGGAGACCTGTTGAGAAAGTCTTTGCCTACTCCTAAATGTTGAAGTGTTGGACCAATTTTTTCTTCTATCAGTTGCAACGTAGCTGGTTTGATACCAAGCTCTTTGATCCATTTTGATTTGATTCTTGTGCAAGGAGAAAGATATGGGTCTAATTTCAACTTTCTGCAGATGGAGGACCAGTTTGTCTTAAAGCTTAAGTTATGTCCCTTCTGCGACAGTAGGAATCTGTTCATGTAGGCTGATGAGTCTTTTGTGTTTTTTTTTGTTTTTTAAGTTTTAAAGAAAATAGGTTTATTTGGTTCATGGTTCTGGAGGTCCAAGGTCAAGACTCCATGTCTGGTCTTCCTGCTAGTGGGTCCTAGAGGTGGAGAACATCACATGTTGTGAGAGAGGGTGCAAGTGTGCTGTGGTCTCTCTTCTTATAAACCCTCCTGTATTCAATCATGGGGGCTCTTCCAGATATCATCATCTAATCCTAATCAGTTCCACCTCTAAATATTGTGGTTGGGTTGCTCCTATCTCTTAGTACTTCACAGTGGAGATTAAATTCCATTGTGAAGTGGAAGGCTTGAGGGAACAAGCCTTACTCAAATCACAGCAGGCTGCGAGAGCAAACCACCATAAACACTATAGGTTAAAAACAACAGAAATGTGTTTCTCACAGTTGTGGAGCCTGATAAGTCTAAAAATCAAGGTGCCAGAAGATTCTTTGGGTGGTGCGGATCTACTTACAGTGACCTTGTCACTGTAACCTTTCCTAACAGAAAGGACCAAGAGATCTCTCCTGGCCTCTTTTTCGAAAGCATTTATCCAATCACTCCCAAAAGGTCCCACTTCCTAACACCATTACATCGGTAATTCGGTTTGAACACATGACTTGAGGGGACACAACATGCAGAGCACATGCAACCCTTTCCTCAAGACTTACAGAAGTTACCTCTAGATACTGAGCTTTTATCCGTCCTCTTTGCTTGACTATTTTTTTTTTACAAGAAAAAATTATTTTAAGAATTTTACATTTAACATATGTACTTACACCATTCAATACAACAACCACTAAGCACATGTAGTCATTAAATTATAATTGAATGAAACTGAAAGTTTAGCTCCTCAGTTGTACTGGCCACATTGCAAGTGCTCAGTGTCTGCTCATGGTCTTCGGCTGTTACCCTGGACAGATACAATTTCCTGCCATGCTGGAAAAGTATACTAGAGTATTGGTACATAAATCAACGTACAAGTAGTTTTTAATTTTTATTTTTGAATAACCATACAAATTAACAAAATATGAAATGTGTATATTTTCTGGATACTAGATTTACCCCCAGAAGTGCCCCCCCATTTCCCACCTGTATCCCTCCCTTCTCTTACCCACAATATCTCTAAAGAAGTATTAGGCTGTATAACATTACACCTTATCTGGATTGAACACGTGATAATAAACCACCTTTCTGAATGGCCAGGGTCTAGTTCCAACCTCCACAAGTGAGTGGAGACATTCGACCCTTGGTTCTCTGGGACTACTTCTTAATGTCTTGGAGGAAGAGATGCATGACTGGACATCTGGGTTAGAGCTTTCCTGTGCATCTCCATAGCCTGCTCCCAGCCTTTCACATAACACCAGCACATGTTATTGGACTGTCTTGAGAGGTTTGGGCCCCACAATGGCCATGTTTTTCTCTTATAAAAATTAAAAAAAAAATAAGAGTCCAGTTGTTATACAATCATAAATGTGTATAAAGCAACAATATGCTTTTGATCTTAAACTATAGTTTAAGACTTCACCTGTACCCCAGTCTCTTGATTCTTCTCTATTATGCCCCTCCAAGAGATAAAAATGTCTCTATATAAATATATGGATTGTGAATTTTCCTGAATTAAATGATTGTTTAAGTATTATTTGACTTCACGGGGTGAGGGTAAGGAGTATGCTACATTGTTTGTCTCCCTAGATCCCTCCATGTCTTCTCTCCCTCTCCCCCGTCATCCCTCCCTCCCCCAACATGTCTGTTTCCCCTAGATTATGTGTTGCTCTGCCATTTGTGGGTCCAATACATGAGTTTCAGTATGTTTTCACCCAAGCCTGCATTTGGCTGTAGCTTCCACTGCCGAGGGCCAGATCTGATAACCATTGTCTGGATTATTGCCAGGCTGCCTTTGATAGGGGCACAGTTCTGACTGGAAACGTTTCTGCACATGGCTCAAAAAATGTCATTTCGGCTTGGAATTTATGTGAATTTGCAGCTTATGTCTGACATACTTGGTCTGAGGTGGCCTTAGCGCTGGGTAGGGAGACAGTCTCTGTGTGAAATGTGCAGACTGCTCTGTTCCTGTGGCCTTGCTCAGGAAAAATACTGTACCGTGATGTTGCGTCGTGAAGCAGGGCGATTCTGGATTCCGGTCCAGAAGCGCAAAAACTGTCTATGGCCTCAATACCAGACATCAGTTGTTGAATACAAATTTCTCATTGTTTAAATGTAGAATAATTACAGTTTCTATTTAAAGTCAAAAGTGATTGTGTATAAAGCCTGAAGCCATGTTTTGAGAAATCTAGTGTATATGTGCAGAACGTTTCTGACCAGAGCCAACAGATGAAAAATGATCCTTGCCTTTGGGCTCAGACATTGCTGAGGAACAAGCCTTAAAAAAGAACAATTGTGATTATCAAATTGCACCTGGTGCTGTGACCGTCAAGCCCTGTATACTTCTTAAAAACTTTCTCTTAGTTAACTACTTTCTCATGATAAAACTCTATAAAATGATTGTGTTGTGCTAGCTCTGGGTCACTGTTTCTCCAGCAGAGGAGAAACCTGGTCCCAGCTTTTTCTTTCTATGTCTACTTGTGTCTTTTCTTTTTTTAATTAGTGCATTATAGTGGTACATAATGTGATTTGTTGTCACATATTCATAGATAGACAATACAGCAATGCAATTTGGTCAACATTCAGCCGCCCCACACCCCTCTCCCTCTCTCCTCCCATCGCCTGATCCCTTGCCTCTTTTCTGGATCCTAATTTTTTTCTAAAATACTCAAGTACAGTGACATAATTCTTATACCTATGAAGAACATTTTTTATATATGTGACTATAGTATATAAAGTGACATACGTATAAATTCTTGGCATGTATTTTGTTTTATCTCAGTTCCAACATTTCCCCTTCTCCTCCCCTTCCTATCATACCTTGTTATTTTTCGATATATTGACCAGAGGATTGAACACTTACATTTTTGTAAAAGCATGCAGTATAGCTTGTTCAAATATCTTATGCGTCTTACAAATGTATCTAATACTAACATGTTGCATTTTTGTTTCATGGTTCTAATATATGAGTTTATCTACCTTCCCCCCAAGCCTGAGGTTAGCTCCAGCCACCACAAGTGAGGAAAAACATTTGGCCCTTGACTCTCTGGGTTTGGCTGGCTTCACTCAGCATGATTTCTTCCATTGCCATCCATTTACCTTCAATGGATGCAATGTTTTTTCTAAGAGCTGAGAACGCCATTGTACATATGTATATATACTGCTATTGTATACACACACACATAGACACACCAGAGCTTTTGGATCCATTCAACCAGTGAGGGACATCTGGGTTGGTTCCATAATTTCACTATTGTAAATTGAGTTGCTATGAATAAAGATTTTGCTGTGTCACTGTGATGTGGTGATTCTAACTCCTCTGGGAAAATATCTAGAAGAGGGATAGCTGGGTCATATGGAGGATCCAACCCTAATTTTTTGAGGAGTCCCCACACTGCTTTCTAGCACAGCTGGACCGTCTGCAGTTTCACCAACAGTGTGCTAGCATTCCTATCTCCCCACCACCCCTCCAGCATCTGTTATTGTTTGTATTCTTCATCTTTGCCAGTCTGGAGTGAAGTGAAATCTTAAGGTAATTAGAGAAATGCAAATCTAAACTAACAGTGATTTAGAACACTTTCTCATGTATTTATTGAGCTTGCTTGAGTTTCTCTGTTGAGAAGTTTCTGTTTAGCTCTCTGGCCCATTTATTGATTGGATTGTTTGTATTTGTTATTGAGTTTTGAGTAAATTTTGGATATTAGTTCCCTGTCAGAAAAATCACAGGCCATGATTCTTTCCCATTCTGTAGGTTGTCTCTTAACTGTTTTGACTAATTCCTTAGCTGAGCAAGAATTTAATTTAATGGATCCCACTAATTTTTTTTCCAGGGCTGAGGACCAAACTCGGGGCCTTGTGCATCCTAGGCAAGTGCTCTGCCACTGAGCTAAATCCCCAACCCCCCCACTAATTCTTGACTTTAATTCTTTCCTTTAGGAGTCTTGAAGTCATTGCCAACTCCCATATGCTGGAGTGATAGTCCCAATTTTTCTTCTAGCAGTTGTGTGCTAACTGGTTTAATTCCCATTTCCTTGATCCATTTTGATTTGATTCCTGTGCAAGGTGAGAGATAAGGATCTAATTTCAGCTTTCTGCAAGTGGCTGTCCAGTTTGTCCAGCACCATTTGTTGAATGAGTTGTCTCATTATATTTTGATCCCCTTTGTCAAAGATCAGACGTTTCAAGATTTGTCGGTTTGTCTCAGAGTCTTCATGCCTATTTTGATGCCATGCTCTTTCTGTTACTATAGCTCTACAGTATAATTTTAGATGTGGTATTGCAAAACCACCTGTTTTGCCTTTCTTAGTAATGCTTTGGCTATTCTGGATTTCTTGTTGTCCCAAGTGAATTTGAGAATTGCTTTTTCTCTATCTGTAAAGAATGACATTGGAATCTCGATGGGGATTACATTGAATCTGTATAGCTCTTTTGGCAGAATGGCCATTTTAATTATATGAATTCTGCCTAACCAAGGGGATGGAACATGTTTCTGTCTTCAAGTCTTCAATTTGTTTTTATTGATTAACAGTTTTCACTGCAGGTCTTTTACTTACTTTATTAGCTTAATTTCCAAGTATTTTATTCTTTTTGAAGATATTGTAAATGGGACCAGTTTCCTGATTTATATTGCCCTATTGTGAGAGTATAGGAAAACTATTGATTTATACGTGTTTATCTTGTAGCCTGTCATTTTGCCAAATCTATTTATAAGCTGAAGCAGTTTTCTGGTAGGTTTTTTTTTTTTTTAGATCTTCTAGATACAGGATCATGTCATCAGCAAACAGGGATAGTTTGACTTCCTCTCTTCCTATTCTTATCCATTTGATTTCCTTCTCTTGCCCAATTGCTCCAGCCAGGGTCTTGAGGATGATATTGAATAAAAATGATGAGAGTGGGCAGTCCTGTCTTGTTCCCGAGTTTAGGGGAAATGCTTTCAGCTTTTCTCCATTTAACATTCTACTAGCTGAGGGTTTGGCATATATGGCCTTTAAACAAGATCAGATCATTTGATCCCTATTTTCTCTAGAGTTAAGAAAAAATGGGTGCTGAATTTTTATTGCAGGCCTTTTCTGCATCAATTGAGATGGATAATATGGTTTTTGTCTTTAGTTCTAAGTGATGAATCACATTTATTGATTTGTATATGTCGAACCAGCCTTGCATCCCTGGAATGAAGTGCACTTGATCATGATGAATTATCTTCTTGATGTGTTTAATGAATCTGAGGCCTGGATCTACACACAACAACTAGGTGAGTTGGTTCTGGAGTGGTCCGTGTTTTTAATTTTGAAATCTATTTGATTTTATTTCTCTTACAGACACTATTTGTCACAGTTTTGCCTACCAACATATAGATGGATTTTTCTCCTATAATTGTAAAAAAAAAAAAAAAACAACTTTATTGAAGTATAACATACATACAAAAAAAAAAAAAAACAGTGTCTATGAAGGAATAGCTGGGAAATCTGGTCTTTTGTTGGGTGGAGCCAGCCAATCCTTCCACAGATCCTCATTTTTAGTTATGTACCTGTCTGCCTTTTAGTGGTTGTTTTGAGATGGAACTCCTTTGTTAAGGGATCCTCCTGCATCAGCCTCCTGCATAGCTGTGGCCCCAAACACCAAGCCCAGCTTGCCTTTGTGATTCATGGGGACAAGAAGTTTTGAGTCTTTCCAGATGTACTGGGTATATTCCATTTACCTCTCTGCACCTGCTATGTGGCTTAGAAGGTTCATTCTGGGTTACCCCATGGTGCTCTCTTATGTTCTGGATTCTGGACTCAGGAATAGCACAACAGGAACCCGAGGCAACAGGAAAGGTCAGTAATACTGATCCTGCCTTTAATAATTTTTTATTATGGATTTTGCATCAATTTTGATTTTTAAAAATATTGTGCTGTATCACTGATCTTGAATACCGAGTTTTTGGTCTCCCTCTCTTTTGAGGTTTGTGCCTAAAGCAACCGATTCATCCAACCTCACTCTAGTCCTAGCCCTGACATTGTGAATGTTTAAACAAACTATGTCCTGTTAAACAAATTCAATAATCTCCAGAGACTTTATTTTCTTTTATCAGACAGTGATCCTGGTTAGAATCAGACCATGAGCTCTGTCCTCACTTCTGGTGGCTCCTGTGTCAGTGCAGAAGACTTCAAAGCCAGGCCATACTCTAAGGTCTGTCCTGGCCACCCAGGTTGTCTGACTTGGGCAGAGGTTTATACTAAAAAAAAAAAAAAAAAAAGAAGGACAGTGAGAAAGAGAATCAATTTTTATTGAGTTTTTCACATGGCTTTCACTGTTCTGACACTTAGTTGTGTACATGGGTGCTGGGGTTTGAATCTTTGTACTTGCACATGCAGGGCAAACAAGGTAACCGTTGAGCCACCACTCCAGCCCCACGTAGTTCAGTTTTCAACAGCTTTGCCTTGTGTCTTGGGCTGCATCACGCACACATGCAGCTGGGGGTTCATACAGATTTAGGGCATACCCTTTTCTAGGTCTCTGACGTGTCAGTCATGTTCTCCAACTGTTGTGTGGTTATAAGTGAGGCAAGCAAGAGAAGGGGAGAAATAATGGGCATTCCCCCATATTCTCTTCAAAATAGAGTTTATCCTTCTTAGCATTCATGATACTACAAAATTATTTAAGTGTATCATGTTCTTTTGTAGTGACCTTTAGGGAATACAATAAAGAATTCAACAAGAGTTTAGCAGAACTAAGTCCTACAGAGTATAAGTTCTTTGCATCCAAGTACACAGCCGAGCATTTGTTTAGAATCTAAGTTAGGCATGGTGGAACACACCTGCGGCCCCAGCTACTTGGGAGATTGAGTCAGCAGGATCAACTTGGGAAACATGGGAAAACTCCTGTGTCTTTAAATAAAAGTTTAAAAAACATTAAATGAAATGGAATTCAGAGTCCCTGCTAGGCTGTGAGTCTCATGCTTCTTTCGTTATAACTATGCTTCTAACGTGAGGCAGAGGGCTAGACACACAGTAGGCACTGAATAAGTTTGTAAAATGTTCAAGCAAGAGTTCAGGTCCATAGCCATGTAAAGCCCAACTATAGCAAATTACCTTTCCAATTAATTAAAATTAAAATTAATGAGCTAATTTTACATTTATGGGAGTATCTATTTTTCATAACAGAAACTGGGATGTCTAAGGACTGGGCTGCTGCAAGAATTGGCTGAGTGTGGGATTTGGTAATAATGCTGTCACCTCATTCTAGTCCAAGGCCCCAGGTTACTAACTTTTAGAAAGTAGATCTACTTGGGAGTCTCAGAATATTAGGGTGCTCAAAATACACCAAACTATTTTCTTGTAGATCCCTAATTAACCTGTGAGGAGGAGAACTATGGAACTTACTGCTCTTTGACACAGGTCCAGAAAACAATCAAAATGAAAAAAACCAGCGTGTTCTTGTTGAATATCATTTCCCTGAAACTGATTTCAGTTTGCCTTGTGTTTATTCATTTGGCACAGATTGCTTAATGCCAATTTTGTGAATGGCAACATGGAATGCTCTTCAAAGGATAAAAAGACGGATCTATTGAAAACGCTATGGTTTTCGTCCCACCTCCCTCTCCTCGAGACCCCAGCTAATGTTCTAGGAGGTCAAAACCTGTAACCCCTAATCAGAGCACAAGTGCTCCGAAAGTTGCCAATCCTTCCTCCGTCATCCGTCACTTCTTCATATCGTTCTTTTCACCTGCCCAAGCCATCATCTCAGATGGTCTTACCCCTTCTAAAGTTGGTGACAAGCTAAAGTGACATACAGCACCCCTTCCCCTGCCCCCAAATTTGGCTACTTGATTCTAGCAGCCCAATTAGGTTCCTTCTGACAATGCTGAATTGGTACTAAGTTCCGACTTGGCCAGGCTTATGTGCTCATGTGCCCTCGTTTTGAGCAGCACTTGGGCAGGAGCTGGTCACGAGTTAGTAAAGGCAATACGCTGGATGCTGTACTACAGAAATGAAAGGAGGCAAAAGGCAGAATCTGACCAGAGTCCAAGAGAGCTGGAGAGAGAATTCTGCCAGCTCCTTAATGGTTTACCAGACCTCAGGAGACAATATTCCTGCCCTTGGAATCCAGGAATCCGTATTTCTTATGACAGAATGCTTTTAGAGATACCTTGAGTGGATTTCTGAGTTTTGGTTTGTCTCTGCCCTCACCCTTTCCCCGCCCTTATTTTTATTCTTTTGTGGTTCTGGGGATCAGCCCAAAGCCTCACACATGCATATTCCCACTGAGCTGTACACAGCCCTGCTATGACATTTTAAATCAAGCGGGGTTTCTTGCTGAAAGCAAGAAAATGAGAGCCTCGGGATGTAGCTCTGTGGTAGAGCATTTGCCTAGCATGTATGAGGACATGGGTTTGAATCCCAACCCTACAGTAAAAGGTGAACAAGAAAAAACAAAATAGAACACAGAATGAAATACCATCCAAACTAAAGTATGAATAAGGTAAAAGGAGCAAGTTTTTTTTTAAAGGGGAGCAGAGAGAGAGGAGAATCAATTTTATTTATATATTTTTAAAGGTTATCATTTATTTACAATCCATTAGGATAAATACCCATTTTATGCAGCTATACCCTTTAATTCTTTCTGAAAGTACAAAGACCAGACTAAAATTGAGACACTCATTTAAAGAATCCTTTGACTCAGAATCCAAAAAAACAACCCCCCAAAACTGTAAATGGTTCATTTTACCAATTAGTTTTTGTACAAAAGAATTTTTTACACTATAAAAAAAGAATGTTGCATATGTATTCAAACATGAATTCTGCTTTTCTCCAATTCTTCTCAAGCACAGAACATACACATGCAAGCCAGAAAGCTCATGACCTCAATGCGCAGACCGTCTCGGAATAAGCTTTCACCCCCTAATATACCTGGAAAGATAGTACTGACTTTTCTTTTGGATCAAAGTTCAATACATCACTAAGTTTTAATTTAGTTTACAAAATTCTGCCATATTAACATGAAGAGAACACTAATGCTTCATATTCAAGCATTATCTTTTAGGAAATAATATAACAGAGCTCAACATAAAAATATTTATCTTTAAAATCTGGGCTTTGCTTCTCAGAAATTTAGGTGTATATGTGGTATTGGGGTTTGAACCTAGGTTCTTGCTCATGCCAGGCAAGTGCTCCAATCACTGAACCACCGTGATTTTTTTTGTGTTTTGTTTTTGTTGTTCTGGGATTGAACTCAGGGCCTTGCAGGCTAGGCAAATTTTCTACCACTGAATTACATCCCTAGTCCTACTTAATGCTTTTTCTAAATTATTGCTATGCTTTCCCCCTCCCACATTTCTGAGAATAAAGTTAAAATGAGTGTCCTGAAATTATTTCTTATTGATGTTCTTAAATAATTTATTCATGTAGAAATATCTGAGTGACAATTTGGTGATAGTGCCTAGTACTTCCAGTTCCTTTGGTCAAAAACTGCTTGCTGGTGAGGAAGCAATTTGAGATAATTATGGCTTTGCACTCAGAATTTGTTTTTCAAAGGTTATTTTGATTTATGATGACTCAACTCCTCAGTCTGTCGTTAACTTGTGGGAGAGGAGTCTTCATGGATTAAACTTTCTGTTAAAAAGATTAAAGAAACTGTAGTTCTATTTCTTACCTTAACTCATTCTCTTTTTGGGGTGCCCAACAGTAAAGTTCCTGTCTGTAAATTCATGATCTCAGTGCAATGGACGATATGCAAGTCTCGTATCCTTAGTGTCCTAGACAAGAATGAAAGAGACCTTCTACTTCTCTTCTTCAGAAGTGGTTCTTGGCTCTTTTCTCTACATTAAGGATACTTCCTCCCTTTAGGCACACTCTGTATAAAGGACAGAGTATGTCCCATTCCTAAGTGACAGAACCAAGCTTAGCATGTTTATTTTCTGATTTAACCAGCCTGAACTTTTTTCACACTGAAATTTAATTCCCCACCTTGTTCCATCTTCTACAATTTTTATTTTTATTTTTTAAAGAAAGAGGGACAGTGAGAGAGATAGAGAGAAACAACTTTAGTTTTTCACATGGCCCTAGTCGCTCCAACACTTAGTTGTGTATGTGGTGCTGGGTTTGAACCTTGGTCCTTGTGCTTGCCAGGCAAGCACCGAAACTACTGAGCCACTGCTCCAGCCCCCCATCTTCTACAGTTTAAATGAAAACACCTCTCTTTTGCCTTTCTATGTTTTCCAAATATGATATATATAGGAAATTCTGGCTAGAAAAAAAAAAATCAGGGAAATTAGAGTTGGGAAGACATCCCTATCCCTGTCTGCACAAAGGAGGACTATTTCCTTGTTATTCAGTCTTATGTTTTTAGCAGTACATTGACCTATCATCAGAAAAAGATGTTCAAAATTCCAAAATTTCCCTTTAGTTGTTAAGAGGTGAGCCGGGCTGACTCAAATCAAGTAGTTCGATTAGGGCTGGGGATATAGGACAGAGCACTTGCTTAGGATGTTCAAGGCCCTTGGTTCAATCCCCAGCACCATAGGGGAAAACATATTGCATTCATTAGATCCAATGGGATCTGATCCTGGTTACATGTCAGATCATGTGGGGAGCCTTAAAAAAAATATATACTAATGCCTAAGACTGACTTCTAGAGACTGATCGAATTATTTAGTCTGAGGTAAAGTTCAAGTACTACTGTTAAAAGAAGATTTCCCAGGTGATCCTGAAGTACAGCCCAACTTGAGAACACTGTGGTAAACATCTTGTTTAAAGGCTGGGTGATATGACTTATCAGATGAGACAAGGAGAGGTGAAAGAACAGGGCATAGAGGTCAGATGGGAATGGTCTGACTCCCTCTGAGAGTTGAACCTCCTGGCAAAGTGGGGGAAGAACAAGTAGGAGCACTCAGAGGTTGGGATGCTGGCTGTGCGACTTAGGCACAGCCTCTCAGGTTTTCACCAGAGACTCCCAAACCATGTGGGGAGGCCACGCATTCCCCATGGTGCAGAACATGGGGCTACCCTGATGAAATTTTAGGAGTGCCTGAGGAATATGACTGAGGTTGGGCCAGAAGGCTACCCCAGAGACCACCATCCTGCAGTTTGGTACGCAGGCAACAGAGTTCTTGAGTCCCAAGAAGCAAAAGTGGCCATCAACTGGATGAGTGGATAGGCCTAGAGTTAGGGTGCAGGGACACCCCCCCCGGGGGGCATGGGAGGCTCTGGCAGGGACCACAGAGCGCACACTCAAGAGATGAGGAGGGACTGACTCTCTCAAAGGGCAGCCACTCATTCACTGGAGACCATTAAAATCCTGGAGGTAACTTGTCTGGAACTCTACTGCTATTTTCAGGGAGGAACAGCTCCCTCCATACAGAGAAGAGTGGAATGGCCCTCATTGGGAGTTGGAACGGAATAGAATTAATATTCACGCCAAATCCATGCAGGCCAATGCACATTGTTTTATACCAAAAGATGTTATTTTAAATTTTTACCTCTATTTTTTCTTCTGTTTTCCATGAAAGCAGGAAAAAAAAAAAAAAGGACAGGATGAGAATAGTTACAGATAAGGGAAGGTATGTCTCATATCTCAGGTTTGGGATGCAAAGAATATAAAGGATGAATTCAAATATTAGAGAGAGTGTGTGTGTGTGTGTGTGTGTGTGTATGAGAGAGAGAGAGACACACACACACACACACACACACACAGACACACACCCTGGGAATTGAACCTAGAATCTTGAATTTGCTAGACAAGTGCTCTACCACTGAACTAAATCTCTATCCTTTATTTTATTTTGACAGGGTCTTGCTAAGTTTCCCTGGCTGGCCTTGAACCTGTACTCCTCCTGCCTTAGCCCCCGGAGTACCTGGGATTACAGGTGCGTGCCGCTGTATCTGGCTTGACCAAATATATCTAAATAATTTCAGTGCTATTTTGTATAAAGTAGCTTTTAGTACAATGGAATGGGACTCAGTAATAAACCAGAAATTGATGATGCATATTGATGCAATATAAAACCAATGAACTAAAGAAGCCAGACCCAAGGGTACATGCTGTATCAATCCATCACCATGAGGAGCAGGTGAAGCAATCCATGGTAAGAAAAGTCAGAATTCTGGTAATTGTGGTTATAGGGGGAGTTGCTGACTAGAGAGGGACGAGGGAACTTTCTGGGTGGTAAGTTCTATCTATATGATCTTGTGTGGGGGTCATGTAGGTGTACACGTATGAAAACTGTTCTTAAACTAGCCCCTTAAGAGCTGGGTGAGGGGACTGGAGCGGTGGCTCAGCAGTTATAGTGCTTGCCTGGCATGCACAACTACAGCACCCACGTACACAACTGAGTATCAGAGCAACAAAAGCCATGTGAAAAACTTGATAAAAAATTGATTCTGTCTCACTGTCCTTCCCACCCCCCCCCAAAAAAAGGCAGGAGGTAAATAAAACAATCCTACTCACTTTTTACTGAGACTCAGGTTAAATCGACAGAGTGCAAAGCCAAAATGTTGAGAAGCGGAGAAGTGAATGGTGCCAGGTAAAAATGAATGTACTGCTTATATTCATAGGGGTCGACTCAGTCAGGTCCCTGGATAGTGGGGCAAGAACACAAAGTTTAGCCATGAACAAGGAGGAAAATGTGTTTTCACAAGAGCCTCTGGGCTTCCTTTGACAACTTCTTTCTCTCCCTTGGATGTTTTTAGATGCCATGGTGTAACCACACCATTTTTCCAAAACTCTCCTCCTGGATTTGATTTGTCTAAAGATATACTGGCTCCTTTAAGATCAAAAACTAAGCTGTCAACACATCCTAAAGGCATTTTTCTGAAGGAAAGATTGGTGACATACGTGGCCTGGAAGATGCAAGGTTAGTGTATGTGTATGTTGGTCTCAGGACCATTGCTTCTTTTCATTGTGGTGTAGCGGAGAGAGCATTGGTTTTGACACCCACAGAACCAGGGCAGCCCCTGACTTCTCTATTTCCTACCTGGATGATACTGTGAAAGCTTGGAGAAGCTTTGTTTCTTCAGCTGTAAACAGGAGATGTTAGCAACTCCTGTACTGATGTGCTGTGGAGATACAACCAGATCACACATAGGCGGCTGGCATGATATCTCAACAGATGGGCATTTGTCATCATTGTTCACATAGGACTGCAGCTGGCTATCTCCGCAGATATCGCCCCATGGGTCAAGGACCTTAGTTCCCACAATTTCCTTCTTTTGGAATTCTGTTATTGATTCTAACTCAAATGCTGTGTTCTGTTCTCTTCACCCAGAAGTAATCCATATTGCTTTTTGCTAAGGCATGTGGCTATAATAACATTATCAGGATGAATTATATTCTGCCTGTCGTCTTGTTACTTGAGGAGGTGTTAAGAGTCCCTTTTCTGTCCACCTGTGCATTGCAAAGATTTATACTTTAGGTAAGCACCTAACATTTGTTAGCTTGAAGGATTCTTTAAAAATACAAATGTTTTAGTAGGGAGAAGACATTGTTAACATATTTGTCAGTTTAATCATATCAGTTCCTTACTACCTACCAGAGAATATTCCCTGAGTTTAGGAAAGAACATATTCCAACAGATATTTTATGATAAAAGATGTTGTGTCTGGGGATTTAAAAGATTTCGGTTGATACCTGGGTATTACCATCTACTGCTGTGTAACAAATCTCTCCCAAACTTAGTGGTTTAAAACACATCTCTAGCACTTTTTGAGACAGTGTCTCACCAAGTTGCTTAGGGCCTCACTATGTTGCTGAGGCTGTTTGAACTTGCAATCCACCTGCCTCAGCCTCCCGAGTTGCTGGGATTACAAGGGTGCACATTCGTGCCCGGGGTTGGGAGTGCCTTGACTGGGTGGTTTGGACTTGGCATCTCTCATGAGAGTAGAGTTGGATGTCATCTGGGCTGCAGTCATCTGAAGGCTTGGCTGGGATGAATTCCACTCTGGCTGTTGGTGGAAGACCTTAGATGTTCCCCACATGGGCCTTTCTGTACAGCTACTTGAGTGACCTCATGGCATGTACCTGGCTTCCTAGAGCAAGTAATTCAAGGGACTGGCAGAAGCTTCAATGCTTTAAGAGGTGGCCTTGGAAGTCCTACAATGTCATTTCTGCCTTATTTTCATAGCCACACAGATTCAGGAGAAAGCCGACTAGACCTGGGAACGTGTTGGAGGTGGGCTCCACATTTTGGGACTCAGGATGAGGCAGAACCCTTTCCATATGCTTCCAGTGGGACAGGCCCACATCCGACCCACACCTGGCACTGCTGTGTTGCACAATGTGGAGAATGAGGCCCTCGAGTTGTGGAACAAAGTGGAACTCTGGACCTGTTTTGAAAGTCCAGGTTTGGAGTGGCTTTTTGACTGGAGTGAGGGGACTAAGAACTGAAAAACACAGGACAATAGAAAATATCTTACTAGGGGAAAAAACTTTGAGGGGGATTTTTTGATTTCCTATTCGTATTCCCACTATTAGTCTGTTCCTGATATCGATGTTCAAAAAATGAATGCAAAATAATAAAAGTATAGCTTAATAACTGACTCCTAGTCTGACTTACTGAAAACATTTTTTTCTTTTTTTAGCTGTTGCTGAGGATGGGTGCAAAGTGATCCTCCTGCCTCAGCCTTCCAAGTACTGTGATTATAGGTATGCCTCTGTGCCTGGTCTAGGAAATTTAATCTATTTACAAAATAGATTACAATAAACACTGATAGATATTAATGTTCAGAAAAAGTTGCTATGTCTAGGTGAGTGCTACTTAATTTTCTTAAGTATTTGAAGAATAGTTTATGAGATGTTTTATATGACATTTCATTGTGAAACATTTTTTATTTGCACTAAAATTTTTATTAAAGAAAATGGTTGAATTGTGATTCTATTGGAAACATTAATTCTGAAAATTAGAGATTTTTGGTATTTTCATTATGTTATTGTAGTGAGTTAAGAATTATTACCACTATAGGATGTAGGAAGTGTCCTTGGTGAAATATACAGGTGCAATAGTTTTTCAGTTGCTCTATGTTAAGTATAGGGAAAAAAATTCTTCCTTTAATCTCTAAGCTGTCAAATAATGCATTTCATAACTTTATCCACAAACAGAATGTAGGATTTGTGGGGGGGGAGCTGGGATTAGTAGGAATCAAACCCACAACTGAACAGATGGTGGGTGAACATTGCACCACTGAGCTACATCTCCAGTCCTTTTTGAGACAGGGTCTTGCTAAGTTGCCCAGGCTGCTTTTGAATTTGCGATCCTCCTGCCTCAGTCTCCCGAGAACATGTACAAAAAAATTTGATGGCAAATTCTGAATTCTGCAATTGTAATTGCTCTTCACAATGAAAACTGGCTGAAATGGTCAAATCTGATTATTGCCATTCTCTCAACTGCCTGCTGGTTTGCAGTCAGTCAGTTACTATCGTGAAGGTGATTTTGCTCCTAAAGCCGAGAGAGGCATCTGAAACAGGCTGAAGTAACCTCCAGCTGTATCCCAGCAAATGCGTAAAGTGCCACAGGCAAAACCAGATAACCATTCTCCCAGCAAAGAAGAGCAGCATGCGGTCAAAAACAGATTCAGCATTCAAACCGGGATGCAAGTTGTCAGTTGTTATTTTCATGCACAAGAAGCTTGCAGTCTTTCTTTAAAGTTGGCATTAATTATACAGGAGGTTTTGGAGGAACCTACAAGAACAGGCTAGGAAGGCAGGGATAAATTCTCAGGCAGTAGAACAGACTGGCCAGCCTCAACCTGTGCAGGAAAACTGCTACTCCTTAAAGCAGAAGGCAAAATGTAACTCCAAGTTGGGCTTTATGGGGTACCCATGTCTCCGTTTTCTCCTCAAAGAGGAAACAACAATGCTAACACTGAAGTTTGGTTTTCTGGCTCAAGTATTTACTGTCAAGAGACTTGGGACAAATCCCATGTAAATGTTTTCCCATCAGTAAAATGGAAGTAGATAGGGCATATGTGCCAGATGGCAGAATTCTAACGCGTGTGACAGTGTTTCATAGAGCAAGGAGCACATGCTGATTTCATTCCGTCAGTGCAGCATCAAGATGGTCAGCACGTAGATGAGCCAGCTGAATTCTTCTGCGGGGAGCCTTCTGCTCACGTCTAGACAGCAGGGAACGGCTGTGCGGATGACAGGGCTTCATCCTCAGGTCAACGGGAAATGCCTTAGGAGTTAGGATAAATCACAGTAAAACAAACACCAAGGTGGTCAAGGCACAGCAGAGGGAGCAGTTACTCCTTTCCGTATTATTTTTTCCAGTGCTGAGGTTTGAATCCAGGGCTAGGCAAGTGTTCTATCACCAAGCAACATTCCCAATCTCCTTTTCTTAAATTATTTGTGAGAATTGGATCAAAAAATTAGTGTATATTTAGAAATTCCAAACCAGCATTCAATATAACTTTGCTTAGCATTAAAGACATGGAACTCGGTCACATGCTGTTA
>PVKS010040171.1:0-16804 GCA_004027875.1 Aplodontia rufa | reverse complement strand
GAAATAGAAAAGAAGATACAGATCCGAGGGGAAGCTAGGATAGCTGTGGCCTAATATAGGAAGGATGAAAGGGTTATTGGCAAGATTTGGGTTATTGCTAAAATTTAAGGGAAGAAGTGTTCCCTGAGAATTATGCTCTTCAGGCATAAAATATTTCAGTTACTTTATGCACTGATTGGAGTCCTTCTTCTCTAGAATGATAACAGGGCTAGGACGGATGGGTAATAGTGAGTCAGAAATCTGCTAAATAGGAAAAGAAGGAAGAGAGAAAGAAACCTTAAAAACAGGCTACCAAACTAAGAAGAACTACTATTGTTAATTATCCCTCTAAGAGGAGAGAGAAAAAAGAAAAGAGATGGGATATAAAAGAAATAAAGAAGAAAAGGGGAAAAAAAGGAAAAAGGGGGGGGAGGGTAGGTGTTAATTATTCTACAACATTAGCATTACAGAAAAGTAAAAAACCCTGCTAGAGTTTTTATATATTGGAGAACAAGTAAACTCCACCATATATCGCCTTGGTACACACCTTGAAAATTTGAAAATGAAGTCGAAATGAAGGCAAAAAAAAAGAAGGAAAATTATACTTAATAGGCAAACCCTGGAAGTATCAATAATATGATTGTATCTGGTCCTTTCAGGGAGTGGATCTTCTATTTATGGCTGGATATGACCAGTTTCAACCCTTTTTGAAGATGTATTCAGGGGATCCGAAGGTCAGAAGATATGTTATCAGAGCTCCATCTGCTGGTCGTTGTCGGACATGACCTCTGTGGTCCCTGGGGTTGGGGTCAGTTCCTTTGCCCTGTGAAAGAAGTGTCTATGGTGGGAGGACAGAGCCTTGAACTCCATTACTCCTCAGTCCCTGATCCTTTATGAGAGGAGGATTCAGGCCCCTGACCCCACCTTCTGCTGAGACTGCCTGTGTTCAGCTGCAGGATCCAGGCACAATTTTATGAGCCTCTTTTGCAGACCTGGGGGATACGGGTCCAGGAGAGGGAGTGTGGTTTTAAAAATGGATGCTCCCCTTCCCTCACTGTTCCCACACCTTCTTCAGGGCTTCAGCCAAGCCTTCTGGTCCTGTTTCCACCTTTGATCTCTGCTTCTTCCAGGCGGAGTAGTTAGAGCTTGCTTTGCAATCCCAAAGAGGTCTTGCCCTGATCGGGCGGGCTGGGCGTGTGGTAACTAGCAAGCAGATAAAGTACGGACGCTTGCTCGACTCTCACGCCCTTGCAGTTCCCGCACCGCCTCTTCTGCGCAAACCGCTGCTCTGTGCTTATATGAAAGCTCTTTCCAGTCACTGATCCTGCCACCAGACAGAGCGCAGGTCCGGGAGGTGTCCTCACCAGAACGCTGTCTTTAAAGCTGTGCGGGTTTTTCTTTGCAGAAGTGACTCAGGGGAGCGGGAATGTAGGCTGGAGAGTGCAAATGCCGGCCATCGGGCTAGCCGCTGCTGCCGCTGCGGCAGCACAAAACAAAGAATCCCTGGTTGCTCCTAAGTCTCTATTCCCCAGAACCAGTGCTGAGATTAGAACTGGTGATTCACAATGCTAATCCCCCAAACGCACCTCAAAATACTGGTGAGAAGCTGGAGATATCCTGATCAGTCACGGGGGTGCAGAGGAAGCCTTTTGTCTTCAGACGCCATCTTGAAGAGTCCTGCCACAAATAAACATTTTAATCCTTTGAAAGTTACTGACATTTGCATCAGTGTTTTGTTATTTTAGTGAATGAGTAATAAGAAATATTGTTATAAAATTAACTTTTGATTTGCTGATTTTGTTATTGAGCTCTTCTGCTTTCTTGCTTAATATTGTTTAATTACCCTATTAACTATTACAAAGCACTAAAATTTCCACCAGTGTTTGAAGATTTGTGTTTTTCTCATTTTATTTGATTAAGTTTTAAAATTGTTAGATTATTATATTGATTACTCAGGTGGATCTAATAAGTTTAACCTTTTCTCATTATCATTATAAAATACATTATTAAAATATAAAATATCATTAATAGAGTATGATTTAAAATGTTATCTTAAAGACTGCTTTGTCTTGTATTAATATTGCCACAATAACTTTCTCTTCCTTATAATTGCATAATTGCATGATATATCTTTTTTCTAGTTTTTTTTTTAATTTTAGTCCTATGTGCCTTTAAATTTAAGATGCATTTCTTAGGTGCAGCATATAGCAGGGTAGTTTTTTGCTTTGCTTTGTTTTTAACCTTTCTGACAACCACTGTCTTGTAACTGGAGTGTTTAGTTTATTCACATTTGATGCAATCAACTGACATACTAGGAAATAGCTTTACTACTTTGGTATTTATTTTCTATGTATCCCATTTCCCGCCTTGGTTTCAACTTTCTTGCAGTATTATTACCTCAATAATGTCCTCCTCCCCAATGTATCTATTTCTTAATACCCAGAATATGTGAATATGACTGTGTTGCAAGGAGAACCTTGTATGAATGAATAAGTTAAGGATTTTTTTAGAGGAAAGTTTTGTTGTTGTTGTTGTTGTTGTTGTCATTTTTTAAAGAGAGGAAGGAAGAATGAGAGAGAGAGAAAGACAGAATCTATTTTATTTAGCTTTTCATTTGGCTTTCATTGTTCAGACACTTCATTGTGTACGTGTGTAATGATGCTGAGGTACAAATCTGACTTTGTGTATGCCAGGGAAGCATCAAAACCGTGGAGCAGGATAGTATTAAGAATTATGTATGCAAGCCAGTGTAACCACATGAGTCCTTATAAGGTGGATTCATGAAAGGTCTGAGCCAGAGGAGGAAAACTTCATGATGACAGAGCAGAGGCTGGAGGAATGCGGCCAAGAGCCAGGAAATGTTGCAGTATCTAGAAACTGAAATTAAAAACTGCACTCTTCTTGGTACATCCAGAAAGAATTAGCTCTGCTCAGACTTTATTTTAAAAGTGACAAAAAACTAAACAGACATTTCTCAAAAGAAAAAAATGCAAATGACCAACAAATATTAAAAAAAAATTCAACTTTACTAGCAATCAGGAATTGTATATCCAAGTTATATTGCAATTTCATATCACTCCTGTTACTATGACAATCATCAAGAATACAACTAATAATAAATGCTGGTGAGAAGTGGAAGGGAAGACATTGTACATGGGACTGAAAATTAATATGACCACTTTGAAAGCAGTTTGGAAATTCTTCAAAAGACTAGGAATGGAACCACAATAGTTCTTATAGAACTAAAGTTAACATACTGTAGTGACACAGGCACATCAATGTTCATAGCAATGTAATTTAAAATGATCAAGTTATAGAACCAGACCAAGTGCCTGTGAACAGATGAATGAATAAAGAAAACATGATATATATATCACACACATACACACACACACACACACACACACACACACAGTGGCATTTACTCAGTCCTGAAAACAATGAAACTATGGCATTTTGCTGGTAAACGGATGTAAGTGGTGAACATCATGCTAAATTAATTAAGCCAATCCGAAAGTCGAAGACCAAAAGTTTTCTCTCATGTGCAGAAGCTAGACAAAAATAAGTGGGGGGAAGTGTGTGTGTATATGTGGGAGTGGGGGGAAGCCCATGAAAATAAAAGGGAAATCAGTGGAATAGAGGAAGGGGATTGAAGGGGTGGAAGGAGGGAGTGAAAGGGAAGAATGGTAGAATGAAATGGAGCAAAGTATGCCATATACATATGTGAATATGCCACAGTATATTTCACATTTATGTCAATATATAAAGCACTACTATTCTTTAAAAATGTAAATAAATAGAAGGAAGACGAGTAGAGTATAGAAAGGGGATACAGGGAGGAAGAAGAAAAGGGGATGAAGATGTACCAGGGACTGAAGCAAAACAAAGTATATTCTATGCATGTTTGATTATGTGAAAATGAACCCCAATACTATCTATAGCTATAAGGCACTAATAAAAACATAACAAAAATTGTCTTACTTTTAACAGGTGACATTCAGAAATGTAAGAGGATATTTTGTGCCATTTGAAGCCACAAAATTTGTGATAATGTGTTACAGCAGCAATATGAAATAAATATACTTCTTTTCTACATTAGTTTATTGGGTATTTTAATATTATAATTGAATTAGTTCATGTCTGAGTTCTAAATTATTTATTAAATTTTAGTGTGACATTAAACATTAAAATGTTTCTACTATGTTAAGTAAAAATAGACTTTTTAATTTCTGTAGCTTTCATTACTATTACTGACATTTTTATGTTTACACAATGTGCTTTACCCAGTGTTACAAATGTTCTAAACTGTCAGCTGTGTTTTTGAAAATTTAAAAATTAAAACCTATTGAATTTACATGTTTAGCATTTCATATATTCTTCATTTCTTCAGATGAAAGTCTGACCAATGTCATTTGCCTTCTGACTAAACATCTTTTCACATAGATTGAAATGTAGTTAGTGAAACCTATCCATTTTGAATTAGATACATGTGGAAAATAAAACTATATAACATTCACATATGCAATTATGTGTCAATAAAACAAATGTTTACTTCAATAACATTTTTTAAAGATATGTTTACTAGACTTAGAATTCTGGATTGACTAATCCGTCACTATTTAAGATATTGGTACAATTTCCCCACTGTTTCTGAATAGAATGCATTTTCAGTTGATTTATAATTTCCCCTACATGTAGTATATATTTTTCCTTATGATGACTTTAAAATTTTTTTCATGCTTGCCATACAAAAATTTCTCTATGATATGAGTGCTGGATTTCTTTTTTTTTAATTACTTGTTTTAGTCAGTGTTTTGCTGCTATGACTAAACGACCTGTCAAGAACAAATTTTAGGAGGAAAATGGTTTATTTAGAGGCTGACAGTATCAAGGTCTCAGTCCAAAGAAGGCCAGCTCTTTTCTTTGGGGCTCAAGGGGAGGCAGAATATCACAGTGGCTGGCATGGGTCCAGTAAGCAGAGATCTCAGGGATCATATCCAGAAGCAGAGCAGAGAGTGAAACTCAACATCAGACACAGAATATACACCCCCAATGGCAAACCCCCAATGACCCATCACCTCCAGCCTCACCCTGCAGTTGCTAGTTAATCCCTCTAGAGGATTAACGCACTGGTTGGGTTAAAGCTTTTATAACCCATTCATTTTACCTCAGCCTTCCCAAATTGTGAAACATGAGCTTTTAGGGGACACCTCACATTTAAACCATAACATTACTTATGGTTCACAAAATATCTTGGATGTGAGGATTGATATTTTGCCAAATAGAGAAAATTGAGGAAATGTTTGGTCATTCATTCTTCAGACATTTCTTGCCTCACTTGCTTACTCTTCCTTTTCAAACAAAAAATTGAGCAATAGAAATTACACACACACACACACACACACACACTTTCACACATTTAGAACGTAGAAAATTCAAAGAAAACAGTTACATAGGTTAGATTTAATAGCTATAATTAACATTGAAGTAAATTCTCACAATATGTAAATACACTGTTTTACAATAGTCATTTTCACAAAAGATAAGCACTGTTTAATAATTAAGAATAACTGTACATTTTTGAATCATCTTTGTAATGGTGGCATTTGTTATATGAAGCAATGTATGCTTCTTTTTGCCCTTGCTGGTTTCTAGCAAGATTGATAGTGCAATGAACGTTTGTTTTAATATAAAATCATGTTAGGTAGTATACATAAAATACATTTTCCAATTAGCAGTGACATAAGAATCACAAACTATTACAGTGGATGTAAAACCTTGAAGGCATTTTGAAAATGTTAAATTTTGACTAATGCCCTTTCTACTTTAAACATAACTACTCAAATTTTATGTATTTTTTTACTAACCCTATAACATACAACTCAAACTACATTAATCATCTTTGGTGTTGTTCTCATGGCACCTAACTATTGAAATCAAACCCATCACCATTGAACCAGGCAAATAGCTCCATTTATTTATTCATTAGTGACAATCTATTCAACTAGTATGTTTAAGACAGTGTGATACAGAAGTAAGACTAAGACATACACATTTATTACTTTCATCATCTAAAATGAAAAGACTTAAAAGCATTAAAATCTCACAAACAAATCAAGACCTTCTTCACAATGTAAATTGTATTGTTCTAATACCACTTTAATCAAAATTCAATGACTTCTCATTATTCATATGGCAAAATCCATATTCCATATCCACCTCACCAATATAATGTATTGTCTCTCATAATTGTGTTCAAGTCATCTGAAGTGTTGGAATGTGCAAATACATTATACTGTCTCCTTGGTCTTGGATCTTTCAATTAGCAGACAAAAACTTTTCCCCTTTTAACTTTTCCTTGCCCAGCATAGTGTAAGATGGTGCAGGGGACTCTGAGATAAGGATATATCTCAGGATATATCCTTGCAGGAGTAAGTGACACACTTTCCCAGTCACTTAGAGGTCTTCCAGAAGAAAGTATTCTCTTACAGAGATTGCCTCAGTTGATAATTTATTCTTTACCCAAAGTCATGCCTTCTTATGGTGTAGTATACATCTAATGACCAATGAGGTTCACACTACTGTTCTCCACATCAGGCCTTCTTTCTACAACTGCTGGTATAGTTCACTGAGAACTTTTCAGAGACAGCATTAGGAATCTATTTTAACCTGCATTCCCTTCCACAAGTGCTAATTCTAAGAACATCTAGTAATCTTCATGATTCTCAACTTCATTTCAGAGTCGGCTTCACAGAGAGCACAAATTGCCATACATTATGTTACCAAAGGGCACCATAATTTGCTCTTTATTATTCTTGACTCTATACTTTTGAATCTATATGTTCATTCTATATATTTGAGCCTTTTAGTATTTGATGTGTCTAGTATTTCTTTAATAATTCTTACTTTATACCTGCTCATTTGTAGCATGTAAAAGCAATGTAAGATATGGGATGAGTTAAACCTGCAAAAACATTATAAATATTTTTTAAGAAAAACAAGATATTGTAACCCTCTACCTTGTGTTTGACATTGTGTGACATTGTCTAAAATGTACTTAAAGAAAATGAATTTTTTCTAATTTCAAGTCATGTGATAAATTAACTGTGTAGGTGTGGCATACAGACAGGTAGGTCTTACAGTTCCTCTGGTATATCACATTTGGACACAAAAATAAGATGGTAGGTTAGAAACAAGTAATGTGGGAGATACTATTTATTGTAAAAGCAAAATTGTTTTAAAACAGCCCAAAACCTACCATCATTTCTCTACTTTCCTTTTGTAGTGTGAAGCAATACCATCCCAATGAATTTTAGTGCATTTTTAGATTGTTCATTCTCCTGTAATTTCGGAAGTTATTCTGTTTTAGATGAAAACATGTAACAGTAATTGAGTATAAATAGAAATTTAGCTCATAATCCACCAGTATTTAACCTCATCTGAAAGTTGTCCCAGCTGTTTGAGTTTCCCTGCGTTCTCTGATATTTGTCAAAGAAAATTGTCAATTTGCAGAGAAAATTCTGTGATTTCCCTTTTCTTGCTGTTTGTCTTCCTCCTCTAGGGTTCAGGCTGCTCATGAAATCCCCATTCTCCCTTCATGGGCATGAGCTGCTAAACAATGTCAATGCTTGTGGCATCCAAAGTGAGGGAACATTCTTCTCTCTTTATCATTTGGTCTTACATATCTCTAGTGGAGTGGAAAATTGGGCTATACTCCAAATACACCTTTTTGAGCTGAAAAGTTTTCATATTCAATTCCCCTAAATGCTGAGTCTCTGCCCTATTTCATGCTGAAGATGTGTTTGAATCCTGAACAGTCTCTATGCAACCACAAACAGCCAGCTCCATCAAGTCACCACTAGACTGGATTTTCTTCACCTCTAGATTGGAAGGACCATCTCATTCTGTGGTGCAATGGAGCAGAAATGTCCACTGATTTACTTTGCATTAAATTAACCCTCTATGCAACAAAATGTAGTTCAACCCATATCCTAATCGAACAACTATAAACTGGTCAAATATATTACTTTGCTCTTTTACATTATTGTACATTGTTGTACACACATATATATACACACATATATATATATACACCAAATACACGTACACACACACACACACACACACACACCCTACAAACACATGATTGAGGTGGCAAGAAACACAGGAGCCAACTTGGATTGGCCTTTATTTTTGCACCAGAAGAACAGAAGATTCAAATATGATATGTGGTGCATAACAATCCATAAAGTATGGAAAAATATTGAAGTAATAATGCCTTTTGGTTCAGAGACATTATTTAACAAACAGCAAATTGATAACATGTACAAATTATAAAACTGAGTTCTTAAACATCTGAGTGTAAGATTCCTGAGCAATTGAATTAGTGTTGATCTCCAGGAGGAGCACATCAAGGTCTGCTTGGTGTGTGTTGCATTAAGGGTAAGCATTATCCATAGTAAATGTTTAAAGAATAATAACACCAACTAAAGCACTCCAGTTTTCACAAAAACTGACTGCTAGAATTTCTAAACATTGTCAGTGAAACAATAGTCTCCTCCCAAAATCATGTATTGGTATTAAGTTTTAAAAGGTTAATCTAGGGCTGGAGCAGTGGCTCAGCAGTTACAGCACTTGCTTGGAATGTGCAAAGATGTGAGTTTGAACCCCAGCACCATGTACACAATGAAGTGTCAGAGCAATAAAAGCCAAAGGAAAAATTAAATAACATTGATTCTCTCTCTCTTTCTCTCTCTCTCTCTCACTGTCCTTCTCTCTTAAAAAAAGTTATGTTTGGGGACTGGAGCAGTGGCTCAGTGGTTACAGCATTTGCTGGGCATGTGCAAGTACGCGGGTTTGAACCCCAGCACTCACATACACAACTAAGCGTCTGAGCAATGTGAAGAACTCAATAAAAAATGATTCTCTCTCTCTCTTGCTCACTTTACTTCTCTCTATTTTTAAAAAAAGATATGTTTAATCAACATTAAGGAAATATATTAACAATGCTGGCAATATGCATACAGAACAAGAAAATGAATACAAAGATCAATTTTCACTGTCATCAACACATTCCCAAAAGTTAGAAATTAACAGAAATGAAAAATATATCATCATTATCATGATAAAGCCAAAACTAGGTATTCACTCTGTTTAAAATGCAATTGTTTAAAAATGCAATTTCATATATTTTAATTTTATGACATTTCATTTCATTTTTGTTTTACTTTGTATGATGGTACTGGAGCTTGAGCTGGGGGCCTATGTAGTTTAAGCAAGCATACTACCACTGAATTTTATCTCCAGCCCTGTTTTATATTTTTTGTGGAAGTTCAATGAAATAAAATATTCACTGAATTTTATCTCCAGCCCTGTTTTATATTTTTTGTGGAAGTTCAATGAAATAAAATATTCACTCTGCATTTTCTGTCCAATGTTATCATGCATTTCATGTATTTAACTGAATTTTGTCATATGAAATAAGAGAGTATAAAAATTTCCTGTCCCAGATCTCAATAGATATATATACCTCTGCATTCAGTGTTCTATTATTCAATGAGTTAATACATTCAAACAATGGAGGGAAATCAATTATAAAAAATTCTGTCCAAAATGAGAAACATCCATAATTATTAAGGAAAGAGGACAATGAGCAGATATCCACAATAACTTTATCTATATTTGTTCTGACATTCCTTTCCCTCCAAAATCTATTCCAAATATGAACATAAAGTAGTAAAACTTTTTTATGAATAATTATGGTATTATTTGTGTTTGTGAAAGACTGGGGGAAAATTAATATTCAAGTTTCATATATTTAGTCATTTAAAAATAATTTTATCCATGTCTGATAGGTAGTGATCTCCAGGTTAGAAGGTTAGATGGAAATAAATGTACATAATATGCTTAGTCTTATATAAGAATGGGATAAATAATATGCATATATAATTTTCATATTCTTTTAGTACATAATAAAAAATATAATATAGGATGAACATCCTCATTCAAAAATAAAAACACCAAACTGCTCTATGATCTTAAATTTTTTGAGCAGCAACATAATGACACATATAGCAAAGCCCATACTGGACCTCAGGCAATAAGTCACAGATAAAATACAGAGGTACTAAAACTAATTGTGTAACATTGCCTTGAGGCTTTATGTATAAGGTATATGTATATTCAGCATATGAATCTCAAATTTAGACTTGTATCCCATTCATTAGCTGTTGCATTATATATATTCAAATATTCCCAAATCCTAATGTCAAAATTTGAAGCGCTTATATTTCCAAGCATTCAGATAACAGATACTCAGCCTGTATTGTGTATACTATGATATTTATATTAAATAATATATATAGCACATAGTAATAAACAAACCAGAAGTTCATAATAATGGATATACCTAATAGGGGAAAGGAACAGAGTAGATAGTACAGACATAACATGAAAACTACATTATTCTTACTATATATTGACAAATCTTATTTTTAAATACTAAGGTTTTCTATTTTCCAAAAGATCATACAAATTTTAAAAAGCAAACCTGAGTGTTGAAAACAAATTAACACAATACATCCCAATATATATGAATTTAGTAACCTATATCCACATAGAAAATACTTTCTTTGAATGATTCTACAATGTGTTCATTCCATGCCATTTATAAAATATGCTCTGAGAATCAAGAAAGTACAAATATTGAACTTAATTTAGCATCTGTGCAGATTAAAATTCTTAATATTTCCATAATTTGTTCTTCTGTTGGATGTGAAGAAAAAATTTTACTTTTCAAGTTTTATTATAAATGTATTTCTAATTACTCATCTATCATCTAACTCTGTTCTTTGTCTATATTTCTTGATCATTATATATGTAGGGATAATGCTTAGGAGTTTGACTTTATTATTCTGATATTGATTTTTTATTTACATAACTAGTAAAGTCTCCTACTTTAACATTTTAAACCACCTACTCTACATGGTAGATCATCATTGTAATCAGTCATTATGTTCATTAATGATCCATTCTTATAAACTAGAAATAATTGGTATATTCTCTATATGAATTTTATAGTTTTCCCAATGTCAATTGCCCTTTATACTTTTCCTGTATATTTTCCTGTAGTATCTGTTTTAGTCAGCTTTCTGTTGCGATGACAAAATGCATGAGACAATCAACATGTAGGGAGGAAAGATTTATTTTGTTTCACTCCTTTAGAGGTTTCAGTCTATTGTTGCTTGGCCTCATCACTTTGAACCTGTGGCAGCCCAGCACATGATGGCAGGGGTGAGTGGAGGAAGAGATTTGTTCACAGGCTGGTGGCTAGGAAGCAAAGAAAGAAACAGGAAGATGCTGAGTCCCCAATGTCTCCTTTAAGGACATACAGTGAATGACCTAACTTTCTCCCATGAGGGCACATATCAGAAATGTTCCACCAAATCCCATTAGCACAAAGAATAGGAGCAAGCATATGAGTATTTAACACACAAGCATTTGGGACACATTTCAGACCAAACTATAGTAGTGTCTATGTTCTTTCAGTATTCCTAATTAGAAACTAGAAGTTATCTTTGTTTTCTTCTAGTCTTCAACTTTGAGAGAAAGAACTGACTTCTATTTACCTCTACTGCAACTGCCAGCATTGTATTGAACATATCTCTCTAATTTTAAACACTTCTAAAAATTTCTCTCTGCTAATTTTACTTTTTCATCATTAGCCACAATAAATCTTTTTCCTGTGTTAAAATTCTATGCATTTTTCTCTTTCTTTACCTTGCCTTGTTGTTCTTTGAATCTTTCAAATCCATTGTTTTATTCTCTGTGCCTATCCTGAATTATTCCAACTCAAATGGTTATTCTTTTATTTAGTATACCAGCCTAAAAAAGTAAAGTTTCTCTCTTTTCCACTGAAAAAAATTGTAATAAAATCACTTTTTGTCTTTTTTTCCTACTTTCATCTCTGTGCAGCTTTAATGTCTAAATAAAGATGTCAGATATAGTTTCAATAAGTGATTAGACGATAGGTCATTGTTTTTCTCTAGTAATTAATACAACTATAAGATGAGGGAAAAAGCTTAATATCTAAGTTTAATTTTATTCCCTGATCATCTCAAGACCAATGGGTACAAAAGTATAAAATTCAGTCTCAATTAGTATTAAATTCAAGTGTTTTGTTGCATTTTATTAATATTACTTTTCTTAATGGTAGACTAGAATTACATCATGTCTTTGAAAATACTTTTAAGAAATTTTGAAGTATTTCTGTTTTTCCTAAATTCATCCTTTGTTTTCTTTTTCCTATTAAGATATGGAATCAGCTTAATTTCATGATCATTTGTATAAGGATTTATAATGTTTAAATCAAAGTACATAATGATACTATCGTGGATTTTATTTTATTTTTTATTTTTATCTTATTTTTTAAAGAGACAGAGGGACAGTGAGAAAGAGAAAGAGACAATCAATTTTATTTAGTTTTCATGTGGCTTTCATTGCTTCAACACTTCATTGTGTACATGTTGCTGGGATTCAAACCCACATCCTTGTGCATGCCAGGTTAGCACTGTAACCACTGAGCCACCACTCCTGCCCACTATCTTGGATTTTAATAGACAGGACTTATGTAACTTTTTGCAGAGCTCCTTTTGAATGGGGGACATCATATCCAAATGTGTTGGCAAAAATATACTGTTTGGAAATATCAGGGAAGGAATGAGAAAGGATAAATGACTCATGTTCCTGTGAATTACAAAACAGAAGGGGAAACAGAAAAATACATTTAATACATATTCTTTCAATTCTTTGTATTTTAGGAACAATGCTTTTTTATTTTTTACTTAGGTGCTATACAACATCTTATTGTAAAAATATTTAATTTTTAATGGTATATTGAAAGTGATAGGAAGGAATATATGATGAAAGAAACAAATGGAGATGAAATGCTTGTTGTAAATCTGGTATCACTAAACTAAGTATGGAAAAATCTAATAAAAAATAAAAATGGTGACCATTTGCAAAATGAAAACAAATTAAAGCACATATTTAAAGTGGCATTTTGTGTACTCTGAAACCTGAATATAAGATGGACTTGGGAGCTAATGTTTTATGTGGGAAGTGGGCCCAAGAAGCAGCTTATGGTTGTTTTCTATCCTTCTGAGTGGGTTACTATGTCTTCAGAGAAATCCTTTAGGCAGAAAAGGAGAAAAATGCACAGCGTACTCTTGAGGGGGGAAGTTGTCAGCATGAATGAAATCTTGCAGGAACCCTTCAGTGCAACTGCAACTGAAATCAGAGTTGAAACAAAGGCTGCAAACAGAAAACAAAGAGTTTCCAGTACAATCCACCCTGTGTACCACTCAAATCCATTTGTGCTCTACATTATCTCTCAATTGTTACTGCCTTTTTGAAGTGGTGTGGGGCATATTTTTCAGAGTTCTCCAGAGAAACAAACCAATATGAAAAACATATGGTGGGGTTTGGAGGGCTGTATACAGACAGAGACAGTGACAGAATAATAAAAATTGACTCACATGAGTATTCAACAGAAAAGTCTTATAACCTTGCATTTGCCAACTGGAGAACCAGGAAACCTGGTGATGTATTTCAAAAGCCTGAGAATGAGGGTTTATTCTTTTGTTTCTAGTACTTATCAGAATGCCTGAGATCCAAGAACCCAAAAAGCAGAAGTTGTATATCCCAGCTCAAACAGTCAAGCTGAGTGCAAATCAACTTCTGTCCACCTATTTGTTCCATTCAGGAGTTTAGTGGATTGCATGATGCCCACCCACAATGGAAAGGGCAATCTGTTTTATCCAGTTTACCAATTCAAATTCTAATCTTGTCTGGAAGCACCCTCACTGACACACCTAGAAATGATGTTAACTCTATAATGGATATTCCATGTCACATTCAACTTGACACATAAACAACATGGGGTCATTCACTGATGTTTTTAGTTTAAAATGTTTTTATTTTTATTGATATATTATAATTAAACATAATAGTAGCATTTTTCTGCCATTGTGCCATATTTGTGCATGCACATAGCAGTTTTAATTTAATAAATCTCATTCTCTAGTATCTTCACTTTCTCTCCTCTCCTTCCTCCTACTGATGTGCTTGCTCTACAGTGCTGATCTCTTTTTTAATACAAGATTTAGTGAAATTATCTACAGTTTTTGGTGCTGCACAAGGCACCAAGGCTATCCATGATATTTGTCATGTCACTTTTTCATACTCACTCAGCTGCCCAAGTGGTCTACATTCTCTGGTGGGGAAATAAAGACCTTTAAATAATCAAAATGCTTGGTTTCTTCATTCTCATCAAGTCATGGTTTAGCCATTTTATTTTCATCATGATTGCCAGAATCTGTCCAAATGTGTCTCTTAATGGGTAGTACACATCTCTCAAAAACTATTGTATAGTGGCAATCTTAGTTCCTTCATCATAACCAGTGTTAAACTAGTACTATTATCAAACTGTTTTGATTTAGTCAATTATTACTTTTTGTGCCTTCTGGTACACTACCATGGCAATACCAAATTTACCAGATAGTCATTGAAATTTCAGATGTATTGAAAACTATTCTATTGACTTTTATGTATTTTTTCTCTGGGACACTAATCCAGCACAGATTGTGGAGAAGGAAAGGAAGAATATGTCCTTAAGTCAACCACTGGGATAATGCAGAGAGTGATTCCTATGATTTACACTTCTTCATTTCTGGTGTCATGCGTTCTTATTTTCTTATTTTGGAGATTCTTAGCAGTGCATGAGGATGCAGGCTCAATATGTGCACCACATTCTGGAAGCATTATTTCTATCTGAAAGTTCTGGAAGAGCTGTTTACAAGCTTTTCCAATATTTTCTGGTGTCAGCTACTTCCCAAAGATGCAGCTTGTGGTGGGGACACTGGATGTCATGATCAAGTGAGAAACACACCATAAAAGATGTTTCCTGGTAAGAGGAAATATTACATGAGATACCCTATCAGGCATCCTTTAGATCTTCAGGGTTAAGCTAGAGACATATCAAGTAGAAAACAAAGCCTTATTTTTGGATTAGATAAGAATATCTTTGTGTGAAAATCCAGTGTTAAAGGCTACAGTATTAATCTGACACTAAGTGACTTGCCCATTCTCTTCAGGTGAAGCTCCTAACAAGAATCAAGCCAAGACCAGTCTTTATAAGAATAAACCTTTGCTATTGGGTCTATATGTCCCCTTTGTCATCACGAATAATCCATTTATAAGCACATTTGAAAGGACTAGTGTTCTTAAACCAGCCTAGCTGTCATAGTCTGAACAAGATGACCATTTAATGTGTGAGTTCCAACCTTCAACTGTTCTCCAATGAACACTGGGTATGACCTAAAAATTACACAGCATGTACCTACTGTTCATGTCTGTTGTACTGATTCTTCCTGTTACCTCAGACCTCCTAACCCAATTCATCCCAGCTCCTGAACATGAGACCCAGCTTTTTGCCACAGTCCAAAGTAGATATGGATACTTACCTCAATGCAGTTTTACTCAGTACAAAGCAGACAATGATCATGTACTGCTCACTTTTCACCTGCCAGTATTACTCTCTTCTTTTTTTTTTTTAAGAGAGAGGGACAGTGAGAGAGACAGAGAAAGAGGGAAACAACTTTATTTAGTTTTTCACATGGCTTTTGTTACTCCAACACTCAGTTGTGTATATTACTCTCTTCTTTAAACACTTCTTCCTGAACAATGAGCCAGTACAGCACCACTTCTTAGTTCATTCAACACCCATTGAGCAGATTCATCTCTGAAACAGACTTGGGTCTGTTTTCCCTGGTGGCTGCCAATCACAGAAAATCATGTGTATAATCTTGGTGTTGTATCTTACTGGTGCAGTGGAAGTAGTTGATGTGGGGATATGGGGAACAAGTCCACATAACTTATAATGCCTCTGAGATTTATCCACATGAATAAAAGAGAATGAAGCATTTATCTCCAATTAATTATACCCAAGAATGTTATTTCTTGTAATAAGCAAAGAATGACCCATGACAAAACAGGTGGTTTTGACACACCAGATCCAAAACTATACTATAGAGCTGTAGTAAAAAAGACAACAGGGTACTGGTATCAACATAGGAAAGAAAACCAATGGAATAGAATAGAAGACCCTGAAACAAGCTCTCAAATATTTAAACATCTGATTTTTTTTTCCACCTTTATTAGAAGTATATTGCGATACAGGATACAGATAAGGGGGAAACATTGTCAAAACTGTAGCAATCAATGTGTATAAACTTTGATAACCAGGGGTAATGCTAACGCATAGATAAGCTACTGTGCGTTTCATCTATTGCCGTTTCCCCCATAAGAACTCATGTGTTAAATGGGTATCTAGTGTAGGAATAACATCGGCTTCTGGAATGGTTCCCCATCTTCCCCATCACCCGACTCCTATGAGTTCTTCACATACCCTACCCCCTCACCATCCCCTTCCCTAGACCTCCAAGTTCCCTAGGGAGCTTTCGCCCCTGTTGCACTGAAAGTCATTCAATTTGAGGCTTTGTTAGGTCAGCCGTCTATCCTACTGCTTCAACACAAATTCTAGTATTAACAGATGAGAGAAACCTTTCAGCCCTTAAGTCTTTGAGCTTGGGAGACTTCACTAAGCATAATTCTGTCCATCTCCATCCATTTGACTTCAAAAGCTACAATATCGTCTTCTCTGATGGCCAAGTAGTATTCCATAGTATATATGAACCAAAGCTTTTGTATCCACTCATCAAGTGAGGGGCATCTGGGTTGGTTCCATAATCTAGCTATAGTAAATTGA
>PVKS010040170.1:0-16813 GCA_004027875.1 Aplodontia rufa | reverse complement strand
AGCATCTGTCGTTGTTTGTATTTTTCATTTTTGCCACTCTAAGAGGAGTGAGGTGGTATCTCATTGAAGTTTTGATTTTCATTTCCCTTATAACTAATGATAGAGTATTTTCTCATATATTTGTGGGCTTTTTGGACTTCCACTGGAGAGAAGTTCCTTTTGAGTTCTTTAGCCCATTTATTGATTGGATTATTTGCGAGTTTGGACTTTAGTTTCTTTAGTTCCCTGTAAATTCTGGATATTAGCCCTCTGTCCAAGGTGTAGCAGGCAAAAATTTTCTCCCATTCTGTAGGTTCTCTCTTGATGGTCTTGACTAGATCTTTAGCTGTGCAGAAACTTTTTAGTTTAATTGCATCCCATTCATTTAATTTTGATTTTACAGCATGCGCCATAGGAGTTTTGTTAAGGAAGAAGCTGCCGACTCCTATAAGGTGTAGTGTTGACCTGACTTCTTTTTCTAATAAATTTAAGTTGTAGGCTTAATATCCAGGTATTTGATCCATTTTGATTTAATTTTTGTGCAGGGCGAAAGATAAGGATCCAGCTTCAGTTGTCTACAAATGGCTGCCCAGTTTGTCCAACACCATTTGTTGAACAGGCTATCTTTCTTCCACACTATACTTTTGCCCCTTTTATCAAAGATCAGATAGTTAAGGATATGAGGGTTTGTCTCAGGATCTTCTATTTGGTTCCACTGGTCTTCGGTTCTGTTTTGATACCAATACCATGCTGTTCTTGCTACTTCTTGCACACTTAATTAAAGAGGAAGCAGTCTACTTACGGACAAGAAAATAAAACTCGTGAGCATGGGTAACCTGGGCCATCACTGGCTATCCTGGGAGAAATGGGAGGCATTGTTTTGAAAGGCCACGTTTGGAAGTGATTGAGTTTTATTGCTGGGTAGCACTTCAAAACGTTAGCAGGCACCTAGCTGGGTGTAGCGGTGCATGTCTGTGATCCCAGGGGCTCAGGAGGCTGAAGCAGGAGGATCCCAAGTTCCAGGCCAGCTTCAGCAGCTTAGAGATGCCCTAAGCAACTTTGGGAGACCCTTTCTAAATATAAAAAAATAAAAAGGGGATGTGGCTCAATGTCAAAGCACCCATGGATTCAATCCGCAGTATCAAAAAGAGACACAGAGAGAGATCAGTGAGGGTCCCAGGACCCAGGGTCCGCAGTCAACCCCTCCCCCTGTGGAGTTCTCCTTCCCAAATTTGTAAAACTGACTCCCTGTTATTTTTTTTTCTCTTTAAAGAGAGGACAGAGAGAGACTCAATTTTTGTTGATTCACATGGCTTTCGTTGCTCTGACACTTAGCTGTGTATGTGGGTGCTGGGGTTTGAACCCGTGTACTTGCACATGCTGGGCAAGCACCCAGCCACTGATCCAGCCCCCACTCCAGGTTATCTGTCCAGCGTCTGCTAATGTGTCAGTAGGCAGACGGAGCTCTCCTGCCAACCTCCTTACAGCAGCCACGCCCAAGCATTTCTCCATTAATCTGGCCACTTTCCTCAGCCTAAGGACACCACACCCAGCCTGACGCAGGGCAGGTGCGTGCTGAGCACAAGCTTCCTGTCTTTCCAACTGGAATGCAAGAGGCTGGAAGTCCAGCCCGGCTGCTCCTTTATTCCCGGTGCCTGGGAAAGAGCCTGGAACAGTTGGAGGGCATCTGCTGGGTCAGTGCATGAATGCTGTGCAGGGGCGGACAGAGCCCAGAAATGGTAATCACCTCCAGCTGGCCGCCTAGATAGCAGCGGCGGCGGGCACAGGCGTGGGGCTCGATGGCTGCAGCGTCACGCTGGTGGAACCCTGGTGAAAAATCCTACCATTTGGATTCTCGCTGCTTGGTAATAACGTGAATGCTAATGACGTGAAGAAGGAGAAATATCAAAAACGAGAGCGGTTTTCACAGCGCCGTTGTCCTGCCAGCCAGGAAGAAATGAGCATGGACAATTTTCCCAAGCACACGCACTTTACCTCCACCGAGAGGGTGGGGATTTTCCTCGCCTGCAAATGACATTAGCAATTTAGAAAATGATTTAAAAGAAAAGGGCCTTTCACGATGTTACCAGTAACAGTTAGCAAATCTCATTAATGGGATAGTCGGATGTGGAAATCACTGCAATCCTATTTCACAGCCAAACACTGTAATTAAGCCATTGTGTGTCTGTGTTATTTAGCAAATGAATAATTACACTCTGCCCTTGAGACTTGGTGCTACTTTGGAGCACTGGGCTAATCTTGCCATCTTGTCTGGAATTCACTTTAATGAGCAATATATTCTGAGCCGTGTTCAAAAGCAATCGAGTACTTTATACGAGGAGATATTATAGCAACAGAGGACAGATCCACTGTGCCGCAGGCCATAAACACTGATACACACTTAAATTACACTTAACTCTGAAAAGCAGAGGTGTTAATTCGGCAGTGGGCGCCGAGCATCTGTGCATACCAGGCCTGGTACTAAGCACCAGGAATTGAAGCAGGACAGGACTCCTGGTGCTGGCGGGTCCTTTGTCTGGTTAAAGGCATTTACAAAGATGTCACAAAAATCAACTTTAAGCAGTGACAATGTCACCTTCTGCTCGTCACCCACATGAATGGCTTTGCCAAGGAGATATTTGACATTCTGGAATCAGTCAAAAGGAAAAGTAGGCAATTTTCTCAGAAATCTCCATGTCCTCAATGCCAGCCTCAAAGACCCGAAGGTCAGGAGTCATCCGTTTGCGTCAGGGGACTGTGATTCCCCATTAGCAGTAGCGCGCAGGTGATGCTAATCCTCTGTCAAAGATCAGGTGTGGATTTTATTGAAATCATCTTCTTGCTCTTCTCTGACTGGGTCTCCCTGAACCCCTGCACTTGGTAATACTGGTCCCCAAAGTCAGAACCACCTTGCAATTATTTCCCCTACCAACTCGCCACTACATGGGGAGAGAAATGGAAGCCAGGGCAGAGCAGCCACGGCGGAAGTGGATCGTCCTGGAGGAGGGAGGAGGAGGTAACCCCACAAGAGAAAATAGTGTGTCTGCACCAAATTTTAGGTGTTGCCTTGGTTGGTGAGACACTAGAGGGAACTCAGCAAAGACGCACTGTCGAGTGAAAGCTGTCCCTCGGGGACCCCAAGTTCTGAGCCAAGAGCAAAGTGGATGCTTTGCCAAGCACAGAAGGAGACCCTCCTCTATTTGGCTAATCACCCATGCTGTCACCCAGCTAGCAGCTCCTCCCTCCCATCAATGCTGGTCATGTTTACAGCAAGAAGTCAGGCATGGGGGCTGGAGCGGTGGCTTGGCAGTTATGGCGCTTCCCTGGCATGCTCAAGGACGTGGGTTCGAACCCCAGCACCATGTACACAATGAGGTATTGGAGCAACAAAAGCCACAAGAAAGGCTAAATAAAATTGATTCTCTCTTTCTCTCTTTCACTGTCTCTCTCTCTTTAAAAAAGATTAAAAAAAATAATAAGTCAAGCGTGGAGCTGCAAGAGGTCTAGCTAGCCACGTGCAGGCACAAGATGGGCAGAGGTTGGAAGGATGGACCTGCTTACTCACGACCGAGGGGTCAGAGCAAGACCCGCCCTCTGACTCAGTCTCTCCTCTCCCTCCGCAGCAAGTCCAGGGATCTGGCGGTGAAATACACAACCATGAGGGGCCGTGATCACGACCAGCTCTGTTTGGGCAGCACCTGCTCGGGGTTCCATGCAGGGTCCCTTGCTCTGTGAGACCCCCAGAGACACTGCTGCAGGGGCCACTCCCCAGAAGCTGGGGAGGTCGAGGGACTCCGGGAGCAGATGGGGTCACCTGTCCGGGTGCCACACCAGCAGCACGGGGCAATCTCCAAGCCAAAGAGCTCCAGAGGACTGAAGCCACCAGGGTCTGTTATGGCTAGCGTTGGTCCAACTATGACAAGCTCATGCTGGGTCAGCTTTCAGGGTCTGCAAAGCGAGAAGGCTCTACTTGGCTTAACTCTGCTGTTGAAGCCATATGTACAATGATCAGAAGTTTGAGAATTTGAGTTCAGCACCAGCAGGGTTTTATGCAAGTCTCAGCCAGACGTGCAGTAAAACAAGGGGCTGGGGCCCAGGGGCACTCTTTGGCTCATTTAGGCGACATTGTCCTAAAGCAAATGTTTATGAGTCTTCATTATCTCATCTGCTCTGTGTCTAAATAGCTGGGAACTGGAACGCAATCACCAGAGGCAAGAGAGGGCCAGGTCATCTTTCCAGTTGGTGGCTCTTGTGATTGCCGGGGATGAACTTGCGTAGTGGGAACGGCTCTATGCACTCTCTTGAGCCCTCCCCGCTAGGAAGCAAAACCACACGGATGAAAACCCCCAGGGTCTGCAAGCCCAGGTTCTCCTGACCCTGCACGCACGATGCAGGGCTCAGTTCCCAGCGCGGAGGGCGCCAGCTGCCGTGCTGTTGGGAATGTGCTCCCCCTTTGTGACACGTTTGCTGAAGGCGGTTTTCTAGAAGGCTGACCGCGGGCACAGCGGGATGGTCCAGTGTGAGTGTCTGGCCATCACCTCTGCACATTTCCAGGTGCTTGAAGCAATTCATCCTTTTTTAAAAAAAAAATATTTTCTCTTAGAGAAAGTATTTGGCTCTAACACAAAGCAAGGCACGTTACGTACCCGGAACGTGCAAGACAGCCACTCGACTTCTCCATTTGCTCTCGTTTTGCTTTGCTTCCTAGCAGTAGGTGGCTTTGCATTGCCTCCCTGAGCGGGTCACAGCTCTGCCTCTCTGGGACTTGCCCCACGGCTTGTCTTCTGTCTGCTCCTCTCAGTCTGACTGTGTGCCCCATAAGAACCTCGCAGCTCCCCTAAATAACAGCACTTCACAGATTTCCACAGCCGCCAGCTCCCAGGAGGTCTCTGTAGCTCCCAGAACAGAGCTGGCTCCTCACAAGGGATCGAGCCTCCTGAGCCCCCGGGGAAACTGCCTGCTGTCCAGATGGCCTCAAAATGAACCTTAAGCCGGCTGAAATCACCTTAGTAAGGCGTGGGGCTGGTCACAGAACTCACCATGAGGCAGGAAAGGGTTCATCTGAAACCCCAGCTGCCGTCCAGCACTGGCTGGTCAAACTGTAACCACCCCAAATCCAACCCTTGATCTTCTCCCCTGCACTGGCTGCTGCACACTCCTATCCCCGTACGTGTGTCCCCTTCCTTGAGACACTCTGGTCAAGCCCATCAACTCCTGCAGAAGCCCTCCCCATCCCACCCACCTGGGCTGGTCGGCGCCCCCCGCGTTCACCTGCGCTCCGAGCACACCCCCCACCCAAGCTGCTCGCGCAGCGTCCAAGCTGTTCTGTAAAATCAATTTGATGTAAAGAGGAGTTTAAAAGTCACCATGTTGACAGACCTTTGGGCAGAAAGACTCCAATTTCCTCTGGTTCCAGTTTGATCTGCTCAGAGAGGCTAAAGGACTTGATCCTGGGTTAGACATGAAATCTGCACCCTGCAGGAAAGGGCACATCGCGGTTGGAATTAGACCTGGAGGTGGGGTGAAGATAAGTCATCTATGCTTTTGTGAGGACCCGTGGCAAGATGTGACGTTGGAACCGGCATTCGCACCACACTGTGGAGTTTCACCGGGAAGCTTTGGGGGCTGACCCCCCTCCAGTCCCGGGCTGAACTATGGAAGGGTTCGCTTGACTCTACGTCCTTCTCTCTCTGCAGAAATGAAGTTGCTGTGGAAAGAGATCCAACATCATTCATGCTGAACACTTGTACTTACCAAGTGCCTGCTGAGCTCCGGGAGCTGCTCGGGAAACTTGAACTCACGCTCGAGACCAGCTGAGCCGCTCAGCATCCCTGAGCTGCCTCGCCGTCTCCAGGCAGAGCTAGGACTGCTGTGCATGGCACTCATGGGCTTCGCTTGTTGTTATTCTGTTTCGTCTTGGAGAAGAGAAGGGATCATCAGCCGTCAGAGGCCCCTGCTGCTGAGCTCAAGCCAGCCCACCGCCTGCGGGGCACCCAAGTTTGCGGGCGCAGCCAGTCTCACCCTGCAACTCTAGGGCGAGTAGTTACACTGACACTGTCTGAGTGGCAAGTCTTAAAACAATTAGTCTCTGGCCTTTTACAGAGAACTCCTGCCACTTCCTGATGTCTGGCTTTGGGCGTGCGCACACGCCGTAGTCAGCAACTGTGAAGTTTAGCGATGTCTCATCACATTGATGAGTAACTCCCTAGGCTCCTGAAAGAGCCCTCATCCCGGGTCCACCCTCTGCAGAAACACCAAACTCAAGAAGATATCCATGTCAACCACTACCAAGCCTTACGCGCCTGTGTTTAATTTTTGTGTGAAAGGCATTCCGAAAGGCTACTATCTATTATAGAATTAATGTTTCAATATGAACTAACTCTCATATCACCGTCCTCAGAAAAGCAAAGCCAAAATGGGGCAGTTATGGGAAAACAATATCTAAACCCAAATCTGAACTCCTAACTCTTACTTATTCTTCAGTACCCAGCTCAAATACCACCTCCTCTGAGGAGCCTTCCCTGATTCCACCAGGCAGAACCAACTGTTCCAACTCCCTTATTCCCTGCACTTCAGCAATTTGGATGATCCTCGCGTCTGTGTTTTGGCTTATCGTCTAAGCATCTGTCTCCTTCACAAGAGTTTTGAGCATGTTGAGCGGAAAACCTGATTCTCAAAGGACCTTGAAATCAAGGTCGCCCTGTGAATTTGCTCACGTGCTTAACGGGGAGCCGCTGGGATGCAGTGGAAGAGGGGTTTTAAGACTCTCCTGGAAGGGGCAGCATAAAGGCTGAGTGGACAGAGACAGCAGTCAGGGCCTGGGAGGGCATCCGCCTGCATGGTACCACGCAGCAACCACACAAGAACTCACAATGAGAAACTTTGCTGGTTTTAAACAAACCACCTTACGTATGAGTAGAACCTACTATGCGTCTAAGTTCATGACTACATTCTCCAAAGTAGTCATCTGGAGGCTGGTATCCTATTCCACTATGTCCACCCTCTTCAAACATTTCTACACACCCCGTATCAGTCAGGACAGTCTCTGTTACACTATAGTAACAAACATCCCTGCCGACCTAAGGCTTGAAGCAATAAAGGTTTATTTTCCCTGACATTGAATGTATCTTATTGATTCTGAGTCACTTAGGACTCCAGAATAGTAAAACACCCCCGCAACCCAGAAGAGCCTGTCACTAGCTGCAGACAAGAGCGACAGACAGGCTAACATTTCATGATATAAAATGATAGAGAAGAAGCATTTAGAAGCCAGCACCCACACCCCCCAAGTGTCTCTCTGAGAACTCATTCATATGCAGCTCGTGGGACACACAAGAGAGCAAGCCCATCCTCTGTCATCCATCCTTCACAGACCCCAGGGCTGTGGTCTGAATGCTCACCCCCTGCCCCTCGCACACAGAAGCCTGGTCCAGGGTGATGGGATTTGGATTCAGGGTCTTTGGGAAGTGACCAGGTCAACACAGCAGAGCCCTCATCAATGAGATCAACGCTCACATAAGAGACACCCCGGAGCTCCCTCGTCCCTTCCCGTGTGAGGATGAGGAAGCAAACTTTCAACAAACTCCAAATCTATTGGCAACTTGACCTTGGACTTCCGGCCCCCAGAATGGTGAGAAAGGAGTCCTTGTAGCTCACAGGCACCCAGTTCAGGGTGTGCTGTTACAGCAGCCCTACTGCACTAAGACACCAGCATTAAAATGATAATAATAATAAAAAAGCTTAGCTTCCATCAAGGATGGACCGCATGAGAGCCCAGAGGCAGCGTCCAGGGGCCGCTGCACAGAGGAGGATGCTCACAGGGGACCTAAAAGTCAGTCTCTAAAACTGTTCTGCAAGGGTTAGACAGAGGGGAAGGAGCAAAGCCATCGGGGTTGGCTGCCTTTTTCCTGGTTCAGCTCCCCTCAAGTCTTATCGTAAAGAGCGATGCGGACCTACAACTGCTGGGAGGAGCTGGGAGAAGCGGAGGGAGCACGGCGGACAGCACCCAGGGAACAGGGACAAACCAGTGTGGAAAAACACAAGGCTGGCTATGCCTCCGTCCAACGTGTCCCCGCATGAGAGGGTCCCTAGCTTTACCATGGCTGCCTTCGGTGACATAAAAATCAAAAAGATCTTCTAAACAACCATGACAATATTAAGACCAAAGAAAAGTGTGGGGAATATCAGCAATCGTAATAAAACTAACAAAAGCAGCTAAGATCCAAAGATGTTAGCTCTCATCAGAAGAGCTAAATAATTGTAAATAATGACAGATTCGCTCAGCTTAGATTTCATCTTGGTAATTAAGCCTGTCCCAGTATCTTAGTTTTACTAACAGGTTTTTTTTTTGCATAGTTTTTAAATTTCATCAGAAACTAAATAAATGCAAATAATGAAAAATTCACTCTGCTAAGATTTCACCCAGGTAACTAGTACTGATTTTTTTTTTGTAGTGTTCAAATATTTAACTGCAATGTGTCTCAAATGTCTCAAATAAGTCAATAATGCAATCCTACCTTCTGCTTAATTGCTTGGAATATTTTCTGGATTAATGAATGTATACAGAGAGAAATTCTCCATCGGGGGTCTCAGATTTCCAAACACAACAGCACCCCAAGGGAGATTTTTTTTTATTAGAGCACTATAATTATATATAGTAGCTGGGTTCATTTTGACAAAGTCATACACACATGAAATTTATTTTACTCCGTTTTCAGTCCCTTCCAAGGGGATTTGTTTTTTATCTTAGCTGTACCCAGCATTGGGATTGTGAGGGGGAAATGCATGTTCTCTTGAGGAAAGCGGTGGGTGGGTTTTACTTTCTTCTCTACCGTGCAACACGTTTTTCTTTCTGCGAGGACCACGGAGCTGTTCATTCAGTTGCTATTCCAGTTTCTAGGTCAAGGCAGGCTCTGGTTTCTGGCCACAGGAAAAGAGGCTGTTCATTTTCTCAAGACAGCTGATCCCAAGGACACAAAACGTGAATCAGGGCAGGAACAGCCCCCTTCCTATACCTCGTATGGGGGACACAAGATCCAGGGACAAATTCAGAAGGAGGATGTGTGTCCTTGAGTCCTGGGTTACAGGTCAGAACACCGTCCACCATCCACATGGCTCTTTTGTTCCAATCTCTCTTTCTCTCCTTTTTTTTGGGAGGGGGGACTGCAGATTGAACCCAGGGACACATAACCACTGAGCCACAACCCCAACCCAGTTTTATTTTTTATTTTGAGACAGGCTCTCTCACTAAGTTGCTTGGAGCCTCACTAAGTTGCGGAGGCTGGCTTTGAACTCGCGATCCTCCTGCCTCAGCCTCCCGAGCCACTGGTATTACAGGTTTACACCACGATCCCCAGCTAGGATCTCTTCCGTTTCATTACTGCACTTAGTGACAGGACTTCAGCATTTCTTTGCAATGAGAGTTCATCAAAATATTTAAATGAGCAAGTTTTTATCTTGTCTTTAACAGAACGCAGATCTTTCCATACAGAACCTTTTCTTTAAGCAGCAGATTGCTTTTAGATTCGCATTAAAAATGAGCAGGAAGTGCAGAGTCCCCCCGCACCTCAGAACTCGCGGCACCCTCAGCGCAGCGCACACGTGACTCTGTATAAAAACTGCATCGCAGCCAGGCGGGCAGAACACAGGGACTGTGCCCTTCTGGGAGGGTCTTGCTGGTCCAGTCCCGGAGAGGGGTTTGCGGAAGCCCCTTCCTCCTGTTAGCCTGCAGGTCTCATCTCGCCTGCTACAGGAGGCCAATTGTTTATCCGGATTTTGGTGAGAGTCTTTCAGGATTATTAGCCAGGCATACAACACAATTCCAAAGGAAACAGAATGTACTTCCTACAGCCGCATGAGCCTTAACAGCAATGAGAAGGAGAAGAAAGGACTTGGAGCTGCGGGCCCCTGTTTGTTTAACTCTGGTTACACAACCCGCCCCCGCAGGAGCCTTTCATCCTTTCCAAAGAGGGCGAAGTGCTCTTTCATTTAAAAGACATCGCAACTCCATCAGTCATCTGTTTCAGCAAAGTGTAGTTCTTACACTAAGACCAGAAATAACACCACTTGTACCCAGCGAGCATCAGGGGTGAGGAGCCAGGAATCCCTCCCAGCCTCCTCTAGGGCACTGTCAGGGTCCTGCACGGCCCCTGCTGACCCAGGTCCCCACCAGCGTTCACGGCCCCCAGAACCCTCCCCGCCCTCCATCGCAGCCCTCCGGCTGGCGCTGGTGGAAGCCCTGGCTCCACAGCTAACTGTGGCCGTGGACTGGAGAGGTTCAGGATCCAAGTTACGCCACACGGCCAGTGACAACCAGGACTCACGCTGGGCCTGTCTGGGAAGAACAGCTTCTCCCAGAGTGAGCACATCTGCAGATGGATGCTGGGAGCTGCCAGCCACCACGCTCCTCCAAGGATGGAAGAGAGGAATCCAACCATGGGAAACCTGGGGACCCTGGAGCCCCTGACCCATTGCTTCTGGTGCTCGACCACCCTCAGCTCCACCTGCTTGAGAACCTACCCCTTCCCTGATCGGGCTTCATTAATACAATGCCTAGCACCATCACGGAACAAGGCCACCAGAGATGCTCCAGCAAGCAGGAGACAGCTGCCTTCACAAAGGCAGGCAGGGAACCAACCAGATGCCGTGCGAGGAGTATGGCAGACACTGCCGGCCACCCTCCCAGACTCCTGCTGCGGAAGCAGATCTGACCTCAACACTGACTGACGTGGACCAGGCCAGAACCCTGCCTCCCACAGCTCACCTCTGAGATCTGAGCCGAAGACTGCTGGAGGCGTTGTGGGAGAGGGTCTCCTCCATGGTGAAAGCAGGAGACATGAAGACACTCTTCCCTCTGGGTGACACAGCTGGGTGAATTTGTGATGTCTGGAGCAGCTGCAGCCACCTGGAGTCATGGGGCAGCCAGTGGACTGAATGTAGGTGACTAAAAAGACGGAAAGGCTAGGGTATGGTTTGACAGTGTCCTCTCCAAAATTCAGAAGTTGCCAATGGGACCGTATTATAAAATGAGGCCTTCATGTGAAAGATAGCCAGTCTCATGTATTAGACCCAACCAATGTGTAGCAACACATAATCTAGGGCAATCATAGGTATGGAGCGAGGAGGGGAGAAGGAGGGTGAATAGGGAGGGATTTAGGGGGCAATGCTAGTTTAAGAACATATGTATATCATATTTTTACTTTATATGCATTTATGATTGTACAATAACTCAAGTTCTTAATAAAAATCTTTAAAAATTTTAAAGAAATGAGGCCCATGACAGGTGACAGACCATCAGGGCTCCTCCCGTATGGGTGAGATTAAGGATCCTGTGAAAGTGGTTTCACTTAGTGCACAACAAGCTTGCCTGTCTGACTTATGATGTAGGGACACAGCGTCCCTCCCACCCAGAGGACGCAGAGCCTGCCAGCACCTGGATCTCAGATCGCTTAGCCCTCTTAGTACAGCCAGAGGCATAGAGCGCTGCCCACTCACCCAGTCACTCGTGCACCCACAGCAAGCATTGATTAAGCATCTACTTTGTCTCCAACACTGCGAACTTAAAAGGATGCAGGGTCCAGACAAGAGGAAAAGGCAGGAGAAAGCACATTATCAGATTGGAGTGCACGGGACAGGTGCCAGGCCCCAGAGTGTGCGCACCGTGAGCCCACAGTGGCTCGGCCAGAGGGCTGAGCTGGGCCCAGACGCGTGCTTGGTTAAAGGTGAGGCAGGTACCTAGGAAAGGAGGCTGTAGATGGCCTTTACACCCTCGGCGATGACCTTTCCTGCCCGATGCATGCCGTGATGCCAAGTCGCTGCCCACGCAGGGTTTGTGCTTCTGAATGAGTTCAACCCCCCGAACCCCAAGAACCTTCAGGGCAGAAAGCAAGGATGCCACCCTGCAGAGGGGAGCTCACCTGGATTCCTGCTCTAGAACCCTCACAGTGTCTCAGTGGAGAGCGGGTCCCCAGGGTCACATCTGGAAAATGACCGCATTTGAGCATGAAGTACCAATTACCCCGCAGCCAGGCCCAGCACGCTTTGCCCACAAAAAGTCGTCTACTTCTCGGGTTTTGCCTCTCAAATCAATTCTATTTTTTCCATTTTAAGCCTCAGCTCTGTGCCAAAAATTATAACAATAGCAAATATAATTTTAAGTATTTTTATCCCAACTTTCTCTGCAACAAACAGGAAGTGGGTAACTTTGGTTGCCGTGAATGTAATTAGGCCATTAGCGAATGGGGTTCTGGAGGCTGCTGATGAGCCCGAGGAGGACATGCCACCCAGGAAACTGAGAAGCGTTCTTTCACCGAAGCTCCAGGACTTGCTGTCAAGTCCTGCAGGCATCCCTGTGCCCTCCAGGATGGTGGCCCAGAAAGACGAGGCGGGCAGGGTCTCAACACGGCTGCACCACAGTTCCCCTGGGACATCCCCGTGGATTTCGCATTGACTTGTGCTGCCCTTATCCGACACTTAGTTGTGCACGTGGTGCTGGGGTTTGAACCTGGGTCCTCGTGCACGCCAGGCAAGCTCTCTAACCACCAACCCACCCCTCCAGCCCCTGCAGCTGTCTTCTTTAGTCTGATAGAAAACACGTCCACAGAAGCATCTTGCTTGTTTAGTTTTTCACATGCCTTTCGTTGCTCCAACACTTTGCTATGTACATGGTGCTGGGGTTCGAACTTGCATCCTCCCCCTTGAGCAGAGAGTCTGCAGCCCCTGCTTTCTGTCCGCTTGCCCAGCAGCCCAGCGAAGCCTCCATCCGCACCAAGATGGGGATGGAGCGGGGAATTCCGCACCAAGTGGAACTCGGAATATTCCATAATTGGAAATTCTACCCTACATTATAAAACTTGCTCATTCTTCTGGTACCAAATGAGGGTTTATAAGCACCTAAAATACAGGACAGCTTCTAGATTGGCTGCGAATCCTATTCTAGAAAACTGGGTGTCTCTTTGACCTCTGTTTGCTTCCACAGCTCACCTTCCAGGGGCACAGCAAACCCAAACTTTATTGAGCATTTACTATGCGTAAAACACTGTTCTAAATATTGCACATTTAATTTCTCCATTAATCCTCATATCCTCAGGGTACAAGTACTGTCACTATTCCTGTTTGCCGGATTCAGACACTTGTTTCAAATGTCATCCTATCAGCAGGTCAGAGGGCCGAGGGGAAAAGGAGGGAATACAGTATATACTGCACTAGAATTTCCTAGATTCATTTCAGATTTGTTTTTGATCAGCAACAGATGTTTTTCCGAATTCCTGGTCATCGAATGTGTATTAGACAAAGCATACAGTTATTCACCAAAACATGCCACTTAATCCCAAACTCTCTCTGTCTTTAAACCTCAATAAATGTCTGTCTTTATGAATTAGTTTCAGAAATAAAATATTGAACAGACGTGGTGGAACTAGCAGTTTTCAACAATAAAATACTGCTGGAAGCAGTGGTGCACACCTGTAATCCCAGCTACTCAGGAGGCTGAGGCAGGAGGCTTGCAAATTCAAGGCCAGCCTCCATAACTTAGCAAGGCCCTGTCTGGAACTCTGTGGAAGCAGGTTGATGTCCCTTCTCTCAGGCATGAGCACCTTACTTTTTATTTAAATCTCTGCAGGTTCTTCGTTAGCCACTAATTTGTTGTCTGATGCCCTCCAGTTATCAGGTCACATGAAGATGGATGGTCGGTATGTGAGAAATCCATTCTGATCCTACCTCTAAGAACTCAGCTCTGTGGGGGGTAGCAGCACCCATCTTGGCCGGTGGCTTCTGCGACTCTGATGACTCACTGGGCAGGCTCCATCCAGCTGTCAGACCTAAACAGGGCCCATCACACACCATGTGATGGGACGTCTTCCAGGATTGTGTAGGATGGGCCCAAGTGATATTGGAGAACCCCTGGGATCCAGGTGTTATAAACAACATTATTAAAAATCCTGAGGCACTGTAAGAAAACCCAACCTGTGCCCAGTGGGTGAGCAGGGCAGACTCCACTTCTGCAGAAGGCGCACTCACAGAGGGGTCCCAGGAGCAAGCGCACTTGGCGGGCAGCCACCTGCTTACACCTCCACCCTGCCGCAGTGCTGCCCTTCACTGTGATTGGAGCAGCTCAGGGGTCCAATCCACATGATTGGCTAATACAACATTGGGCTGGGTATGGAAAAGAGCTATGGGGGCAGTGGGCTATCTGATAAGCAGATTAAAGCGGATCATCTCTGACCACCTGGTTCCCAACCTCAGATGGCTTCTTTAATACGCAAACCTGAAAGCTGCACCTTGAACATGGCCCTCAGACTTCCTGTTCCTCACACAGGCAAAGCAGATTCAATCTGTCGCATACCTACAAACACGATGGTCATCCACTGGCTAAGGGAGGGGTCCACGCAGGTGACCAGGGTGCACAGTCCTGGCTCGGATCTCAAAGCGTGAAGAGCCATCCCTACAACTCCCCACCACTCCAGATGGCCAAGCGTACAACTGCGGACACTTGGGTGTGCCCAGAGCTGGGCGGCATTCTGTTAGCGGGGAGGGGATGTTCCTCTTCTCTGTGCCCCAGCCTCCTCCTCAGTGACAGCGCCCTTCTTTCTGTTTAATGCAATTTTTCTTTTGAAAATGATGGCTTCACTGTCTCTGCTCGAGGCACCTTTCTTCATTCTCGAGCGCTTGGTCCAGTGCTTCTCCCAGAGAGGCGGCGTCTGTGTTCCTGGACAGCTCTGATCTCCCTCGTGCATCTCCCTGTGCGTTAGTACTAAGCTGTGACTAGACGCTTAACCATGTGACTGTCCATTTAACGTTAGCTCTCCTCAGGAAGCATGCCTGTGGGCCTGGCCGCTGTGTCCCCAGCGCTAACTCTGCCTTGAGCAGGTGCTATATTCCCGGAGCTGGCTTAATTATCCACTGAGTGAGCCCCTGAGCCAGCATAAGGAGGTCAGCCTGAGCCACTCTGGAACAAGACTGAAGGCCACAGATGGCTCATAACCGAAGATCTCACCTGACTTCCTGTGCTGTATCTACCTCCACTGCTGAGGTTCTCAAGTAAATGTTCATTTCCCCAGGTGTCTGCTGGGGCTCCTAGGACTGCTTCCTTTCCTGGTGAAGGAGATGTACATCATGGGAGTTGCCCCCACCCCTCAATGACTCACTGGAATGTGGTTGTGATGCTTGGAATGGCAGTAGCCATTCTGTGACCCTGAAGGAAAGTCAGAGCCAATCTCAGGGACCTCAGGCTTTATGTTGTTTTGTTTGTTTGCTTAATCAGGAACTAATGCCGCAGGGTGCTTATTAAGTGGAAGAAGGCAGCACTGTCCACTATAAGCTGGAGTCTCTGCTACATGCAGCCACGGCATTTCTAACAAGCAAGCAGTGTGTTTTGGATTAAGATACCATAGCACTCTGGGCCTCTGTTTCTCCAGCCGTGAAATTAAAAACAGAATCTGGGATCTCGCACACTCCACAGCACTAAGACAGATTCTAAATGCAATTCAGCCTAGAATCTGGAATCTCCTAGAGGGAGGAGGAAGGACACACTAGAACCCAGAGACATAGGTGCTTCGGATTGTGAGCTGGTCTTGCACAAAGTAAGTCTGTCGATGTCTCTCACTCTGTCAACATTGTCATGAATAGTTGATCTCAGCAAGGAGAACCTTGTAAAGATGCGACATGGGTTGGTGTAGACCTCTTTTTTTTTTTTCTTTTTAAAGAGAGAACAGTGACAGAGAGAGAGAGAATCTATTTTTATTGAGTTTTCCACATGATCTTCATTGCTCTGACACTTAGTTGTGTAGGTGGGTGCTGGGGTTTGAGCCCGTGTACTTGCACATGCTGGGCAAGCACCGTAACCGCCAAGCCAAGGCACCAGCCCTGGTGTAGACCTCTTACAAGCAGCTGCCCCTTCAAGGCTGACATAAATCCTGTCCCTCACTGGGGTCCACACGCTGCAATTCTCATCTTCCAGTGCCCTCATGTCAATTAATTTTCTTAAAATACAAAAAAAGAGAAATGACCATTGTTTCTCTATTCAACGAGAATATATAATGAGCTCCAAAAATACCTGTCCTTTATCCCCAGACAGGACTCTGTAACGTCTCCAGGAAGCCAGTGGCGTATCACCTCCGCACAGCCTCCTGGGAGTCGCTAATGAGGCACGGTGTGGGAGGCGCCTGCTCCAAAGCTTGTCCCCCTCAGCCTTCGAATGACAGCTGTATATTCAACCAACCACTGTGATCACTGCTCAGATCGGGGCTCTGAGGCTTGGTTTTCTTGCAGACGTAGAAACGGAGCTGGATCTATCACGCCCGCTGGCTCCCGGGTTTTTTTCGCTCCAATCCTGCAGCGCATTTCGGGCTAATGCAACAAGCTCCCTGACACAGCATCCATTAGGTGAGCAATTTAGATGCAGATGGCAAATGAGCAGAACTTTGCCTCTGCCATGTGGTCTGCGGTTCTTATGGTCCTAAAATCCTATTAGGGCCTTTATTAACCTGCCTGGTGATGGAAAGGAGAGAGCCGGTCTCATGGGCTCGAGCCATACAATCCAGCTCCAGGAACAAAACCTCCTCGGCTCCCCACGGCTCTGCATTCCGCAATGCGAAGCCAACAAAATTGAGCTATTGAATTCATGCTGCCCAGTCTCATTATTATCAAGCCACAAATGATCACTTTCCTTCATCCCAGCACATAATTATAACCGGCTAGTAAGCACCAAGAGATGCGAGTCCAGCAATGGAAACACTGCCAAGCAGGAGCGAGACAGGACCGGCAGAAAGGGGAAGAGGTCTTTACAGTAAGAGCTGCACTGGGAAGATTTGGAGGGATAGCCTAGACGATCCTCAGC
>PVKS010040169.1:0-16810 GCA_004027875.1 Aplodontia rufa | reverse complement strand
GCTGAGGCTGGCCTTGAACTTGCAGTCCTCCTGCCTCAGCATCCAGAGTCACTGGGATTGCAGGTGTGTGCCACTGCAATGGGCTTTGTTGCTTTACTGTTGAGGTTTGATTTTATCCTGGGGAGACAGTTGCAATCCTAAGGCTGAGGCAGGAGAATCACAAATTGGATCCCAGCCTAGGTAACCCTCTCAGCAACTTAGTGAGATCCTCTCTCATGATCAATACTGGAAAAAAAGGGAATATAGCTCAAAGGTAAAGTACCCCTGGGTTCAATCCCAAGTAGCAAACAAGTTTTTAAGAGTCCAGAAATAAACCTTTCAATATGTTGTTAGTTGATTTTGACAGAGGTGCCAAGGCAATTCATTGGCAAAATTTTTTTTAAAAACCATTCCTAGGAAAATTGTGTTTCTATATGCACAAAAATGAAGTTGGACCCCTTCCTCAACCCATACCAAAAATTCAAGTTATAGCATAGAGCTAAAACTACAATACAGCTAACAGAAAACACAGGGGTAAATCTTCACAACCTGGCTACTGATTATCTGCTGTGGTATCAAAAGTACAATTGACAAAAATAAAAAATAAACTGAACTTTGCTGAAATGAAAAGTTTTCACTGGGATAGGAATACAGCTCAGTGGTAGAGCATTTGCCTGCTTTGTGTTGGATTCCATCCCCAGCATCAAAAATTAACTGATTGAATAATTAGAGACTATTATGTTTTAAATGACATCATTTATAAAGTAAAAATGAGCTGCAGAAGTGGATGAGTGGTTATGGTGCTTGCCTGCTATGTGTGAGGACATGGGTTCAAAACCCAGCACCACATACACAATTATTAGAGTATTAGAGCAACAAAAGCCACATGAAAAACTCTCTTTCTCTCTCTCCCCCTCTTTCTCTTTAAAAAAAAGTAAAAACATCTTCCAAAGAATGAGAGAATATATTTGAAGATATTTTATGTATAAAGCATAAGATTATATATATATATTTTTCCGGAGCATATAAAAGAACATTGACAATTCAATAATTAAAAGACAAAAAAATCCAATCAAAAATTGGAAAAGGTATTAAACCAACATTTTTCCAGAGAACATATCTATCTAGCCAATAAGCATATGAAAGGATGTTCAACAACACTAGTTCTTGGGGAAATACAAACCAAACCATCATGTAATTCCAATTAACCTCCCATTAGTATGGCTACAATAAAAAGAGGCATATTAACAAGTGTTGGTGAGGACATGGAGAATTTGGTGCTCCCATTCATTGATAGGAGGAATCTAAGATGGAACAACCACTTGGAAAAAGTTTGGTCATTCCTTAAGTTATTAAAGAAGAGGGGTTGGGGATTTAGCTCATTGGCAGAGCACTCATGTAGCACAGGCAAGGCCCCAAATTCAGTCTTCAGCCCTGAAAAAAAAAGTTGAGTTATCATATTACTTACCAACTCCAGTCCTAAAAATATTGGTGCATAAATGTTCAAAACAGCATTATTCACCCCAGCTGAAAAGTACAAAAAGTCAAATGCCCATCAAATGATAAACAAAATTAGGTCCATACAGTGGAATATTATTGAACAATATCAAGGGACGAAGCACTTATACATCATGATGGTGCTGCACCGTGCATAAACCTTTGAACATTATAAAGACTGATAAGATGAAGTTAGTCACAAAGGAGAATGTGATTCCATTTATATGGAATGTCCAGAATAGACACTTCTATGGAGAAAAACAAATATTTGTGGTTACTTGGGGATATGGGAAACTGAAGGGAAATGAAGCGTGACTGTTAGGGGTTTGGGGTTTGGGAGGCAAGGTGATAAAAATTTTCTAAGATAAATGGTGGTGACAGATACAAAGCTGGTAGAGGGACCTTAAAATCTTTCCTCTAAAGCAGCCATGATTCTAGACTATGAATGAAATCATCAATAGCTCCTGACAATAACAGGGAAAAGAACGTGCACATTTACAAAAGTGAAGATGTGGGAGCCATGCTCAAAGCACAGTACTGCAGAGCCAGGTCAGAGCACTGAAGCTTAAGCATTTTCACAGGGCAGGGCACAGGGGTGCAGGCAAGTTTAGAGGGAGAGTAAATTTGGGGACAGATGAATGTGCCCAGAAGAACAGACCATGCACTGGGACAAAGATCTCCATGGCTCTTGTTGTTCTTTGACTTCCTTTCTTCTTTTCTGAAATATGAGTTAAAGAAATGAAGTTAATGGAATTTTAGCGAGAAGACTAAAGGCAGCCAGGCACAGTGGCACACACCTGTCACCCAGCAATTCAAGAGGCTGAGGCAGGAGGATCACGAGTACAGAGCCAGCCTCAACAAATTAGTGAGGCCCTGGACAACTCAGTGAGACCCTGTCTCAAAATAAAATGTAAATTTAAAAGGGCTGGGGATGTTGCTCAGCAGTTAAGCATCCCTGGGTTCATTCCCTTTTACCAAAATATTAAAAAAAAAATAAAATGACGGAAGCCAATCATGTTCCTTTTTAGCTAGGGGATGTCAGGTAGACAAGGGGACTTTCCAGGAGGCCTCTGCCTGTGCTCAGACAGAGAGAGAAAAAGGGAGGAACAGAACAACTTTGAATCTCAGCAAAATCCAAGCACATCCCAGTGCCAGTTTGGGGGGCAACATTTTCTGAAGCCTGGCAAGGGGAGTGTATGAATCACCATTAGATTATATACTTTAAGTGGGCCACTTGTATGATACATGAATTAGATTTCAATAAGGATGATACTTTTACAAAAAGAACTTATGTGATATGGATCTTAATTCAACCTGTAGTCCTGAGCTAACTGATCAATGCAATAAGGTCAACGAAAGTTCAGTAGAAAAGAATTTAAGATTAAAAGGAAGGTTTTATTAAAATGAACAGTTTGAAAACCATGGAGACAAAGCATTTGGTACAAAAATAGAAGTGGGTTCCTCAGGAGCAAAGAGAGATGCTAGATTACATAGAGGAATCTCCTCCCAGATTCCTACACAGGTTCACTTCTGCAAATGAGGTGGTGCATGCTTGCAGAATCCTGAGAGGGGGGTTTCATCTAAATGAGGGATGTATCCATGCCCACTGCTGCCTGGTTACTGTATACAAATGACTGTGGGTCATAGCTCCTTGTCAGGTCTGGATGGCAAAGGGATCCTTTCAGGGGTCTTTGCTGTGGTAGGTAGGGTAGGAACGTACCTGGCAAGGTTGCCAAAGTTCAGCTTGTGGTCCTCCCAGGGACAGAGCTTGTGTTCAACCCCACAATCAGCAAATGCTTATCAACCTCCCTGCTGAGCTTTAGGACCGGGTTGCCACGTGGGGCCCTTCCTAGAGATGCAGCTTTTCTTAAAGTTCGCAATAGCTTTTAGCTGCATGTGGCTGTCAATTTTCAATTAAACTAAATAGGAAATTCAGTACCTCATTTGCACCTGCTGTATTTCATGGACTCGATAGCTCACATATGGCTAGTGGGAGGGCACCAAGTTGGTAATGCAGATCTGACTGCTCATTCCCAGAAAATCCTCTTAGCCATGGTCTAGAACACATGGCAATGCTTTCACCAGACCTGAGAAAACTTGAGCATATTTTCAATTTCTTTTTTGGGGAAAAGAAACAATTTTAGTTAGTTTTTCACGTGGCCTTCATGGCTCTGAGATTTTGCTGTGTACATGGTGCTGAGGTTTGAACTTGCATACCCGTGCATGCAAGGCAAGTGCATTAACCACTGAGCCATGGCTCCAGCCTTTACACAGCATTTTCTAAAAGCACTGCTAAAATATCAAAGTAACTCCTCTCTAGTCCTGCACTGAACTGAACTTTTGTTGTATTCGAGGTCCTGAGTTTACTATCAGAGGATGTGGAGGACTGATTTTTGTTAGCACTGCTCTGCTTTTACCTGAGAAATGAAAGAACCCTTAGAACTTGCATTAAATTAGTCCTGCCTCAGTCAAATCAGATAGACACTCTTATTGCCCAAGACATTAATAATTAGGCCAGCACTTTGGGGACTCAGAAGGACATTGATCTCCCAAAGGAAAGTGACAGCAAATGTTACATGGAATCAGAAATGACTGGAGGCTGAACACATCGATGGACCCTGTGCAGACCCCATGGAGGGAAGTGCAGCATTATCTGAAGGATCTGGGACAGCATCAGAAAGTGTGAGGGCCTCTGCGGGGATCTTTTGAAGCTCTCTGTCTTTGAATGAAGGTAAATTCCAGAAGGAATGGCCTGGAGAAAGGCCACTTTGCCAATCACACAGTATTGAGGAAATGCAAAGGCTTGCTATCTGAAACCCCAGTTTCATCTGGATAGTACATGTGACCAGCTAGGTTGGAAAAAAATGTTGAAATCTGCCACCACAGCTGTCCCTGCTGCTGTTTCTTTCTAAAATATCAACACCTGTCAGCACACAATTGCGATCTCCAGTTGAGGAATTAGGCTTCAACTAAAGCACTTGTGAGCATGGCTGACAAATGGCTTGAGTCACGTTCTCTGCACAGATCTGGGGCCCTCCTGAGGGGCCAGCACAGATGGGTCCTCTTGTGGCTGCTGTCTAAGGAGGTCTATGCTTAGAGGGCAGCAACTCACATGTTTTCCTCTCTATGATGAACAGCCAAGCTTAATAATGGCAACACCCACCCAACCCCCAGTAAAGCACACACCCAGGGACACCCAAGACCCTCGGATCAAATGCACAACTGTGGGCTGTGCTGGTGGCTCATGGAGAGGACATCAGGCATCACATGTGCACACACAGAAGCTTAGACATCCCTAACAGCACCAGAAAGTGGGGAAACACATTCTTTTTTATTTTTTTTATTTTTATGTATTTTTAAGAGAGAGCAGGACAGTGAGAGAGAGACCCGATTTTATTTAGTTTTTCATCTGGTTTTTGTTGCTTCAACTCTTAGTGGTGCTAAGTGCTGTGATTCAATACCATGTCCTCATGCATGCCAGGCAAGCATCATAGCAGCTGAGCCTCCACTCCAGCCCCAGGAAATGCCATTTTCCCTTGGCATAATACTTAGATAAAATTTCAATATTTTCAAGAAAAACCAATACATTTTCTTTATCCTTCAGTTTCCCCTTGTACTTGTTAATATGAGTAATTTTTTATTAATACACGTTTTTTAAGGTCTACATGTGACCTTCAGCTGTGCCTGTCACTACCAACCCACATGACCTTGGGCATAGTACTCTATCACTTTGAGCTTCAGTGTCCCCATCAGGAAAACAGCAATAACAATAGCCTGTGTTTTCAAGGGCACTGAGAACTAAGTGATGTGATTGAAGTACCATTCCTAGCAGTGCCTGAGTCACTGTCAGAGTAAAGAGCTGGAAGCTATTTGTAAAGCACTCAAATTGCCCATGTTATCTCATTTCATCTTAATCCTGAGAATAAAATCAGAAAAATTCATGACCATGAAAAGAATGTGCCTTAGGCTGGAGCAGTGGCTCAGTGGTTATGGTGCTTGGCTGTCATTCATGAGAACCTGGGTTGAAATCCCAGCACCACCTACACAACTAAGTGTCAGAGAAACAAAGTCCAGGTGAAAAAATAATTAAAATTGATTGTCTCATTCTCTCTCTCTCTCTCTCTCTCTGCCTAGAAGAAGAAGAAGAAGAAGAAGAAGAAGAAGAAGAAGAAGAAGAAGAAGAAGGAGAAAGAGAAGAAGAAGAAGAAGAAGAAGAAGAAGAAGAAGAAGAAGAAGAAAAAGAAGAAGAAGAAGAAGAAGAAGAAGAAGAAGAAGAAGAAGAAGAAGAAGATGATGAAGAAGGAAAAGAAGAAGGAGGAGGAGGAGGAGGAGGAGGAAGACAGAGAGAGAGACAGAGAACATGCCTGAAAGTATATCTTTCAATGCAAGAAGTGCAATACTGGGGCTGGAGCCATGGCTTGGCTGTTACCACTTTTGCTTGGAATGCACGAGTATGTGAGTTCAAACCGCAGCATCATGTACCCAATGAAGTGTCCAAGGAATGGAAGTCACATGATAAACTAAATTAAAAAATTACTTCTCTCTTTCTCTCTCTCACTGTCCCCTATTTCTTTAAAAAAAAAAAAGAAGAAGAAAGAAATGCAACACTATTGTTAAGAATAAATATTTTGTATTTCTTATGCCTTGCAGGCTCATGTGAGTCTTCATGACAATCAGGAAAGTAAACTTTGTCTATCAATTGTGTTCTCCCAACCTGTCAGATGAATTCAGCTCTAGATAGAATTTAATGGAATTCTTTGATGTTTGACCTTCTGCCATGTGAATTAGAATACTAATCACAGGGCTAGGAAATGATTTCATGATATTACAAAAGGGATGAATTCAAGAACCAGCAGTAAGGTGTAACTTCAGGAAACTTGCAGTTTAGGTGGTTCACAGAGGTCAGAGAAGCAATGTGGAAAAGGGGGGAAAGATAAATGCATTTCCAGGCTCAAACTATGTTAAATGACAGATACATTTTTCTTTGTTTTCTTAACTTTAATACCTGAATCTTCAAACTACAGAATTTAAAGCATTGATTCAACAATTGTCATGAGAGAGAAGTAAAAGCTCAGCACGCAGGCAGCAAGTGAAGAGAAAGAGTGTGCAGGCATAGAGATCACCACCAGCTCACCTGCCTTCCCTTTAGAGTGTCTTGCAGGCTGTCAGGGCACCAGGGTCCTCAGTTCACTGTGTTTCAGGGGTCATGACCTAAGGAAGAGGCCACACTCTGGGAGTCACTGGTATCCTCTGTCCACCACTTCTCCTCTTGTTCCACAGTAGGGACTCGACAGGCACTCAGCATTTGATTGACTGGGATGGAACTAAACTCATTTGCCCCTTGGAGCAAGTTTCAGGAGATAAACTCCAAGGGGGCTGAAATCAAATTGTGCCATCTGCAAGACTGCAAGTGCACTGTGAGCATATTACTATCATCCACATCAATCAGTATTACCAAAGAGCTGGTGCTAAAGCCAAGTTACCCAAATTTAAGTTGCACCACTAACCACCCTGTAACCTTGAGAAGTTGTTTAAAACCTCTATGCATCAGATTCCTTACTGTAAACATAAGGTTCCTAGTCATCTGTCTTTGCAGTAAGTAACTCCCTGTGTTCCAAGGTGTCAATTAACCATGGTCACCTGCAGTTTGAAATATTATACAAGATTTCAAAACAAAACCATTTATCAGTTTGAAATGACACAACATTCCCAGTAGGGTGATGAGATCTCCCATTGTCCCATCTGTCCTGTCTGGGATGTGCATCTCCCCTCTGCCTGGTGTATCCACACTGTATATGCTACCTGCCCGTTTATCACCCAGCAGCTTTCTCAGTTATTTGATTGGCTGTTGCAGTACCACAGTGGTTTTATTCAAATAACCCTCTTTTCATAAAAATGACCTCAGAACACAGGAGTAGCAATGCTAGCATTTGAATATAGCAAAGAGGAACAGCAAAGTACTCCTTTTAAGTGAAAGTGTATCATCAATATGGGGGGAACAGAGGATATGTAAGATGCAGTCCAATCTGTGTTTTCAGGAACAATGCCCTAAGTATAACATGGAACTTTGTTTCACTCCTTATTTTGTTACTGGAAATTGAACCAAGAGGTTCTCTACCACTGAATCATATCCCCAGTCATTTCTATTTTTTATTTTGATTCAAAGTGTTGCTAAGTTGATGAGACTGGCCTTGAACTTGTGGTCCTCCTGCCTCCTGAGTCCTGATGTTGCAGGCTTATGCCACCACTTCAAACAAAGGAGAGCCTTTACTCTCAGTTGCAAAGTAAACAATCTAAGAATGTTTTGAGTATCCACATGATGACAACCTGATACTTCCTGGCACTTTCAGATAGCATTGGCATTTTGTGACCTTTTCTGGATGGTGGCATAATGTGGTTATAGCATCAGCATCCTGTTTAATAAGCTAGCCACATCAGAATTTGTGATGAGGACTTGCATTTCTCCACATGTCTCATGCTCTTCCTCCAAAATTGCCTTTATAGCCATGAATGGTGCACACCTGCAATCTCAAAAGCTCCGGAGGCCAAGGCAGGAGAATCATAAGTTTGAGACCAGCCTCAGCAATTTAGCATGGCCCTATGCAACTCTGTGGGTCCCTGTCTCAAAATTAAATATGAAAAGGGCTAGGGATCTGGCTCAGTAGTTAAGTGCCCCTGGGTTCAATCCCTAGTATAAGAAAAATGCCTTTGCAAATTTTACTTTCTTTGTAAACAGGAAATTTATAAGCAAACTCAAGAAGCAACTCAAGAAAAGTCTACAATTCTTTCTTATAAAGCTTTGGATCTGCATTTACAAAGGCTACACATTCAATCAGGGAATTGTGCTGTGATTATTCACGGCCCATTAATCAGTTTGCCCCAATGAAAAGGTGACAAATGGTGATGCTTTTCAAGTTTCAAGAAACCAGTTGAATCTGGGCCTATGGTGGCCTTATTAGGGAAATCGAGTATCCAGAAAAGTTCCTCAGCTTCCCCTGGCTGCCCAGAGGTCATGGGAAAGCAGAGGTGAGGGTGTCAATGCCATTCATCGTCCCCTGACGCTGCAGGATGACCAATAGCACTGATGTGCTCTGTTTCTGTGAAGTGATCCATGGGCAAAAAAAAAAAAAAAAAAAAAAAAACAGTGAAGGGGCTGGAGTGGTCGCTTGGTGGTTACCACACTTGAATGGCATGTGCAAGTACATGGATTCAAACCCCAGCACCCATGTACAAAACTAAGTGTCAGAGCAATGAAAGCCATGTAAAAAACTCAAAAAAATTGATTCTGTCTGTCTGTCTGTCTGTCTGTCTCTCTCTCTCTCTCTCTCTCTCTCTCTCTCACTGTCCTCTCTTTAAAGAAAAATACAGTGGAGATTCCAAGAGGGGAAGGTGGTCACCTCCAGGGCACATGCACCCACCTGGCATGAAAGACAGGGAAGGAAGGGTCTGGGACTTTCCACCCCACTCAGTCTCTGAGAAGATGTTCCAGAGCCTTCCTCCTCCTTCCAGGCATATTCACTTTTGAGCCTTTACTAAGGCTGAAGCAACTAAAACAGCCTGAACCAAAAGCAAGTTTATGCAACAGCCCTGGGGGTGTCTGTGTGCTTCCTACAGACTGTCATGCCCAGGGCACTTTTCTGCACAATGACTTTCACTACAATGTGAATGTCCTTGATCTCTTGGAATCAAAGACTCATGTTGAGTCCTCAGGAGTCTTGAATGAATAAAAAATAAAATAAAAAACCCACAAACAGAGGAAATTCAATAAAAGTACACACTATTAAAGACAACCATGTCAGACCATAAGTTACTAATAAAACATGGTGACTAAGAACCACAACTACATAACTATCCTAGCAATGAATGTGACTGGTCTCAATGCACCAATCAAAAGACAGAGATTAGCTGATTGAATCAAAAAATAAATTTCAACAATATGCTGCTTACAATAGACCTATCATACAGCCAATGACATCCACAGCTTGAAGGTGAAAGGATGAAAACAATATCTAGCAGGTGTATGCCCAAGAAAGCAAGCTGGATTGGCAATTCTTATAATCAACAAAGTAGATTTCAACCACAAACTAATCAGAAGAGATAAAGAAGTCCACTATATCCTACTAAAGGGAACAATAAAACAAGAAAATACAACCCTAGTACATATCTATGCTCCAAACACCAATGCTCTCAAGTATGAAGAAAATAATCTCTATGACATAAAACCATTTATAAACTTCAACACAATAACACTGGGAGACTTTAATTCTCCTTGATCTTCAATACACAGATCATTAAACCAGAAAAATAATAATCAATAGAACTGTAGTCTAAACAACTCCATAAATCAAATGAATTTAACAGACATCTATAAAATATTCCACCACAAATTGGCTTAGCTTACCTTCTTCTCAGTAGTCCATGGATCCTTCCCCAAACTAGATCATATTCTAGTTCACAATGGAAAACTCAGAAAATATAAAAAAGTACATATTATTCCATTTATCCTATCAGACCATGAAACTAGCAATTAACATCAAAAATACATAATAGAAAATACATATATACATGGAGAATGAATAATACCCTATTAAATGAAGAATAGATCAAGAAGAAATGAGACCAGAAATCAAGAAATTCTTAGAAGAGAAGGAGAATGAAGGCACCTCTGGGACACCTCTGTAGACTCCTCTGGGACAGCATGAAAGTATTCTTAAGGGGAAAATTTATAGCACTGGGTGCTTATATTAAAAAAATCAAGAGACATACTGAATAAATAAGAACACGCTCTGCCTCAAATCCTTAAAAAAGAATAATAATTAAATTCCAAAGCTAGCAAAAGACAGAAAATAATCAAGAATCAGATATGAAATCAACCAAATTGAAAAACAGAAATGTTAAAAAAAGGAATCAATCAAACAAAGAGCAAGTTGTTCAAAAAATAAATAAAATTGGGAGGCCTGCAACCAATCTCACTGAAAGAAGGAAGGAACTGAAGCAAATCAAGACAATCACCAATGAAAAGGGAGCAATCACCATTGACCCCACAGATATTCAATAGATTATCAGAAAATGTTTTGAAAAACTATACTCCTCTAAATAGATAATCTGTAAGACATGGACAAATTTCTAGAAACATAAAATACGCAAACTGATACAGAATGATATTGAAAGTCTAAACCACTGAATAAACAAGCTAAAATCAATACAGCAATTGAAAACCTTCCAAAGAAGAAAGCTCAGGACATGTTGGATTCTCCACTGAGTTTTACCACACCTTTATGGAGGCAATAACATCTCTCTTCATAAGCTTTAACAAGAAATTGAAAAGTAGGGAATGCTCCCAAGCAATTTTTATGAAATAATCATAACCCTGATACCAAAACCAAACAAAGACACATAAAAAAACTATATACCAACATCCCTGATAAACATAGATGCAAAATTCCTTAATAAAGTTCCAGCAAATTGTATTCAAACACATATTAAGAGGATAATTATTCACAATCAAGTGGGCTTCATTCCAGGTGTGTGCCTGGTTCAACATATGCAAATCAATAAAAGTGATTCATCACTTAGACAGAACTAAGGACCAAAATATCATATGATCATCTCAATTGATTCAGAAAAGGACTTCAATAAAATCCAGCATCCATTTATGCTCGAAACTCTGGAGATAATAGGGATCAAAGGAACTTAACTATGTGAAGTCCATATATGAAAACACAAATCTAGTATAATACCAAACAGAGAAAAACTGAAACCATTTCCAGTAAACTTGGAAATAAGACAAGGCTATCCACTCTGACTTTTATTCATTACAGTCTTTGAGCAAACGGGCAAAAGAAGGAAATCAAAGAGATAAGAATAGGAAGAGAGGAAGTTGAACTATCCATTTTTGCTGATGATATGATCCTATACCTGGAAGACCCAAAAAACTCCAATGGAAAACTACTTGAACTTATAAACAGACATTTTACTTAGCAAATTGACAGGCTACAAGAGCAATACCCATAAATCAATAGCTCTCCTATACAATAACAACAATAGAGCAGAAGAAGAAATCAGGAAATCAGACCCATTCACAATACCCTCAAAAAGAATAAAATACTTGGGAATTAATCTAACAAGAGAAATACAAGTTCTCTACAATGAAAACTATCAAACACTGAAGAAAGAAAATGAACAAGACCCGAGAAGATGGAAAAGACATTCCATGTTTTCAGTTAGGCAGAATTAATATAATTAAAATGGCCATTCTACCAACAGTGCTATACAGATTCAATGCAATCCCCATCAAGATACGAATATCGCTCTTTACAGTTTTCAAAAAAGCTAGTCTTATAACCTCAACATGTAAGAATTTTGACACAAACAGGGGAAACCTTGCCTAGAATACCTGTAGATGTAGGGAGGAGACAAGGTGGGGAGAGATTAAGAAGGACATCAAGGAGACTGGAGGGAGAGAGTATGGGGGAACCAACTCAGAAGGAAAACTCCAACCTCCATGAGTCCATTTAACACAGAGATTCAACTGGGGGAAACATAGAACCATGGGGAACCCAAGGAGGGAAACCAAGGAATGGCCTCAGCCTTGGCTTACTGTCTGGATTGTTTGATAATGATTCCCCCTCAATTGTAAGTCCATATTTGACTAATAAGAAAGAGTTAAAAATTAATTTGGAATAATTAGAAATCCAAAATAGCTGAAAAATTACTAAGCAAAAAAGAACAAAACAGGTGGTTTCATAATGCTATACCTGAAATTATACTATAGAGCTGTAGTAACAAAAAGAGCAGGGTACTGGTATCAAAACAGGCATGCAAACTAACAAAATAGAATAGAAAACTATGAGATAAACCCACAAATATTTAAACATCTGATATTTCACAAAGGGTGTCAAAATATAACATGGAGGAAAAATAACATTTTCAACAAATGGTGCTCGACAAACTGGATAGCCATTTGCAAAATGGAATTAGACCCTTATCTCTCCATTTGCACAAAAATCAAATTGAAATGGGTAAAGGAACTAAGAATAAAACCAGCTACCATACAACTGCTGGAAGAATTAAGAGCAATACTCCAGCATATAGGAATAGGCAACGACTTTCTCAACAAGACTTCCAAAGCAAAGAATTAAAGTCAACAATCAATAGGTGGAACAGACGGATGACCTAACAAAGCCTCAAATTGAATGACTTTCAATGCAACAGGGGCGAAAGCTCCCTAGGTAACTTGGAAGTGTAGGGAAGGGGATGGGGAGGGGGGAGGGTATATGAAGAACTCATAGGAGTGGGGTGATGGGGAAGATGGGGGAACCATTCCAGAAGCCGATGTTATTCCTACATTAGATACCCATTTAACACATGAGTTCTTATGGGGGAAACAGCAATAGATGAAACCCACAGTAGCTTATCTATGCGTTAGCATTACCCCTGGTTATCAAAGTTTATACACATTGATTGCTACAGTTTTGTCAATGTTTCCCCCTCATCTGTATCCTGTATCACAATATACTTCTAATAAAGGTGGAAAAAAAAATAGGTGGAATGCCATTAAAACAAAGAACATATGCTCAGCCAAGGAATTGCTCCACACTCTCAACAGAGAACCCACAGAATGGGAGATGATCGAGTCTGACAGGGGACTAATATCCAAAATTTTCAAAGAACCCAAAAAAACTTAATGGCAAGAACACAAACAATCAGGGCTGGAGTGGTGGCTTGTCATTTGCAGCACTTGCCCAGAATGTGCAAATACACGGGTTCAGGCTCCAGCACCCATATTCACAGCTAAGTGTTGGAGCAGCAAGGGCCATGTGAAAAAACCCAATAAATATTAATTCTCTCTGTCTCTCTGTCTCTCTCTTTCTCTCGCTCCCTCTCTCTCCCCCTCTCTCTCACTGTCCTTCTCTCTTTCAAAAAACGCACACAAATAATCCAATCAATAAATGGACCAAAGATACCAAAACAGAATGGAGACCAATGGAATAGAATAGAGGACTCTGAGATGAACCCTCATACCTTTAACTATCTGATATTTGATAAAGGGAGCAAAAGCATAGTGTGGAAGAATGATAGCCTGTTCAACAAATAGTGTTGGACAAATTGGACAGCCATGTGTAGACAACTGAAATTGAATCCTTACCTTTCACCCTGCACAAAAATTAAATCAAAATGGTTCAAGGATCTGGATATTAAAGCAGCAACCCTACAACTGCTTGAAAAAGAAGAAGGATCAACACTACATGTTACAGGGGTTGGCACAGCCTTCCTTAACAGCACTCCCATGGCACAAGCAGTGAAATCAAGAATAAATGAATGGGATAAATTAAACTAAAAAGCTTTTGCACAGCTAAGGACTTAGCCAAGAATCTTAAGGGAGGACCTACAGAATGGGAGAAAATTTGTGCCTGCTACACCTCAGAAAGAAGGCTAATATCCAGAATATACAAACAACACAAAAAATTAAATACCAAACCCATTAATAACCCAATTAATAAATGGGTTATGGAACTAAAAAGAAGTTTCTCAACAGAAAATGTCTAAAAAATTCATAATAATATGAGAAAATGTTTTATATCACTACCAATAAGAGAAACGCAAATCAAAACTTCACTGACATTTCACCTCACTCCTGTCAGAGTGGCAAAAACGAAGAATACAAACAGTGACAGGTGCTGGAGGGGCTGTGGGAAAATAGGAACACTGCCACATTGCTGGTGGGACTGCAAACTGGTACAGTCACTCTGGAAAGCAGTGTGGAGACTCCTCAAAAAATTAGGGCTGGAACCACTTTTTAACCGGCTGTCCCACTACTGGGTATTTTGCCCGAAGAGCTAGAATCAGCTTACTTAGAGATATAGCTTCATCAATGTTTACAGCAGCCCAATTTACTATAGCTAAATTATAGAACAAACCCAGATGCCCCCCACTTGATGAATGGATCCAAAAAGTGTGGCATATATATAAAACGGAATACTACTTGGCTATTAGAGAAAATAATATTATGGCATTTGCAGCCAAATGGATGGAGATGGCAAAAATTTTGCTAAGTGAAGTATCCCAAACTCTGAGACTCAAGGGCTGAGTGTTTTGTCTCATTTTTGGAAGCTAGAATAAAAGCAGAAACAGATTCTTAGATGGCTAACCTAACAATTACCTCAAAATGTATGAATTCTTACATGATCATGGAGAACTGTGCTGATTCCTGCGGGATGTAGGCAGGGGGGTAGGGAGTGGGGAAAGGAATAGAAAGGACATCAAGGTGACCAGAGGGAGGTAGTATGGGTGAATCTAATCTGAGGGGAACCTCCGACTTCCAGGAGAAATCCAATTAACTTAGGGCTTAAGTAGAGTGAAACATGGAACCATGGGGAACCCAAAGGGGGAAACCATGGTCTGGCACCAGTATCAGCTTGTTCTGTCATTACACTGCTGTTCTTGATTGTTTGATGATGAACCCATCATATTTGTAAGACCATGTTTATTGAATAAACAAAATAAAAAAAATAAATGGACAAAAGCTCTAAATAGAAACTTTTTAAAATAGAAGTATATAGAAATACAGTTGAGGAAGAAACATTATCAAAACATTAGCAATCAATGGATATACTCTCTGTTAACCAGGGGAAAAGCCAAAACATGGATAACCACCTTGGGTTTTACTTGTAACAGTTTTCCCCAGAAGAACTCATGCGTTAAATGGGTAGTTCGTGGAGGAATGACATCGGCTTCTGGGATGGTTCCCCCATCTTCAGAATCTCCAGACTCCTATGAGTTCTTCATGTACCCTCCCCCTCCACATCCCCCTCCCTACATCCCCAAGTATCCTAGAGAGCTATCCCCCTTAAATAGAAACTTTTCAGCAGAGGAAATCAACCAAGCCAATTTATACTTGAGAAAGTGTTCCAAATCACTAGTAATCAGAGAAATGCAAATAAAAACTTACATCAAGATTTCACCTCACTCCAGTCAGATTGGCAAAGATTAAGAATTTCAACAGTAACAGATGCTGGAGAGGTTATGGGGAGATAGAAACAATAACACACTATTGGTGCAACTGCAGACTGATACAGCTGCTCTGCAAAGCAGTGTGGAGACTCCTCAAAACCTTAGGATTGGATCCCCCATAAAACCCAGCTATTCCTCTTCTGGGTATTTTCTCAGAGGAGTTAGGAGTAGCATATTACAGTGACACAGCAAAATCAATGTTCATAGCAGCTCAACTGACAATATCTAAATTATGGAATTGACCCAGATGCCCTCCATTGGGTCAATGGATCCAAAAGCTGTGGTATACATATATACAATGGAATTCTACTCAGCTATTAGAAACAACAACAAAACAGGTTTGAAGGTAAATGGATGGCACTGGAAGATATCATGCTGAGCAAAGTTAGCCAAACCTGGAGACTTAAGGATTGAATGTTTTCCCTCACTTGTGGAGAATAGAGCAAAACACAGGCTTGGATGAAAGGTAGTTGAGCTCATGTACTAGACTCACCAAAATTGAAGCAACACATAATCTACGGGAGCTGTAGATATGTAGGGGTTGGAGGAGGAAGGGGAGAGGCAGAGTGGGAGGGTAGAGGGATGGAGGATATAAAGGGATCTGGGGGAGTTTATTCTTTACACCACCAAGAAGCCAAATAATACTAACTATTTATTTCTGGAAAAAGCCCAATTTTATATATATTTTTAAAAGGACATTTATACCTGTTATATGAGGAAATACAGAAGGGTTAGGAGTCTAGGGTGTGGGCACTGTTGGAGTGATTCTGGTTTAGGATCAGGTGCATATCATATTGTTAGTATATATGCAATTATGAGAGCACAATAACACAACACCTCAATGAATTTTTTTTAAATTAGAGGGAGTAAAAATAACAACTATTGTAAAATTGATTTTCCCTACTAAGTCACATTAAAATAAATATTAGGACTTGGGCTGTGGTTCAGTGGTAGAGCGCTTGCCCAGCACATGTGAGGTGCTGGGATCAATCCTTAGCACCACATAAAAATAAATGAATAAAGTAGGGATGTTCTGTTCATCTACAACTAAAAACAATTTTAAAAAGAAGCATTACTCAAATTTTAGTTATTTGTTCAACACTATTTTACTCTGTGTGCTCTGAGGTCCTTGTAATATTTGGAACTAAGGTTTAACCTTAATTTTATTCTTTGTGTTCAAGCACACATTTCTTAATAATGTCTGTCTTTTTCTTCCTCTTCCTCTTCCTCTGCCTCCTGCCTCCCCCTCCTCCTCCTGCCTCCTCCTTCTCCACCACTTCCTCCTCCTCCTCCTCCTGCACCTCCTCCTCTTCCTCCTCTT
>PVKS010040168.1:0-16793 GCA_004027875.1 Aplodontia rufa | reverse complement strand
TCTCAGTTGATACTTCCATGTTTTAATTAACCATTTCTTAATACTCAGAATGCTTCAATGTATTTGACCCAAATAAAAATTCCCCTCCAGTTAACTCACCAATACCTAGCTAAAGTTTCTGCTGATTTCTAAGAAATTTTAGAACATACAAGTAAAAAGCTTATGCTGAAAAATGCTTCCTTGTATTAATCTTATAAAACATTTTAATTTAACAAAGATTGAAAGCATATTTTATATACAGTTACATATACTATTTTATATATTTAATAGTTAAAATAATGTCGATTTTTAGGGACTGGGGCAGTTGTGGTGCTTGCCTGGCGTATGCCAGTATTTGGGCTCAAACTCCAGTACCACATACACAACAAAGTGTTGGAGCAACAAAAGTCACATGAAAAACTAAATAAAAATTGGTTCTCTTTTTCTCTCTCTCACTGTCCCTCCTTCTTTAAAAAAATCAATGTAGATTTTTAAAGTGTTTGGTGTTTATAGTAATAATACTATTAACGTTATCAATATTATTTTCTGCAAGATTATTGAAATATTAAGATAAACATAGTACTTCCTGCTGTCAAACTGTGTATATTCTATAGGCGAAGCAAATACTGCTTTGTAAAGAAATTGATTACACTCCAGGCCAAAAGAAATAACAAAAAATATGCGAATTGCAATGATTCATATGGTTTTCAATGTGGAGAAGAATTCTCAAAAAATTAAGGATAGATCCACCATATGATCCAGCTATCCCTCTTCTGAGTATTTTCCTAGAGGAGTTAGAATTAGCACATTACAGCAACACAGCAAAATCTATGTTCATAGCAGCTCTATTCATAATAGCCAAATTGTGGAACCAACCCAGATGCCCCTCACTAGATGAATGGATCCGTAAACTGTGGTATATATATACAGATATATAGATATATAGATATAGATATAGATAGATATAGATATACAATGGAATTGTACTCAGCATTAGAAACAATGATATTGCAACCTTTGAAGGTAAATGGAAGGCAAAGGAAGAAATCATGCTGAGTGAAGTTAACCAAACCCAGAGAGTCTACAATGGAATGTTTTCACTCATTTGTGGAGACTGGAGCTAAACTCAGGACTCATGTATTAGACCCAGCAAAGGAATAGCAACACATAATCTAGGGCAACCATAGATATGTTGGGGGGGGTAAAGGTGAGGGAGGGGCAAAGTAGGGAGGAGAAGGAGGGATTTAGGGAGAAAATGAATAATGTAACATGCTCTTTACCCCCGTAAGAATCCAAATAATACTTATGCAATCATTTGATTCTGAAAAATTCACAATGCAAGCATTTTTATCACTTGTAGGAGTGAAATATAGAAGAATCAAAAGACTAGTGTGTGGGAGATATAGGGTAATTTTAATTTAAGAACAAATGCATATCATACTGTTACTTTATATGTATTTATGATTGTACAATCAATTCCTTAATAAAAAAATTTTTTAAAAAGAAAAAATATGCAAATTGCAATGATTCATATAGTTTTCAGTGATGACAGTGGAGTAATTAGGTGGAAAATAAATTCAGAAATCAGGTTGCCTTTTGCCTACATTTTAAAAAATAAACTGAAATTTGCTGCAAAAATACCATGGGTTGAATTGCACACTCCACTACTGATATTCTAGATTCCTCACACTCAGTTTCTCAAATTGTCACCTTATTAGAGATAAGGTCTTTAAAAAGGTAATCAAGTTAAAATGAAATCACAAGGGTGGCCCTTAACCCTATATGGCTGGTATCCATGTAAATAGGGGAGAATTTGGATACAGAGACACACATAGAGGGAAGAAAATGTGAAACCAAGTCAAGGACGGAGGAAGGAACCAATCCAACTGAAATCTTGATTTGGGACTTCTAGGGTTCAGAAGTGTGAAGTATTAAATTTCTAACCCACACAGGTTATGGTACTTTGTTTTCTCAGCCTTAGCAAACTAAGATTATATTATATTATATTAGATTCGATTAGATTAGATTATATCTTAATATTTCAAACACAATAGAAAAATTAGGAAGAAGCATTCTAGACCTGCAAAAGAATAGAAATGGGGTTCTAGAAAAGAATATTGTTCCTGGGTGTAGGGAACACAGTGTTGTGTTATTGTTGACCAAGAAGAGAAATGGTAAGAAAGGAAGCTAAGCAGGCCATCAGATGAAATATTAAATAGCTTTAACTTGAATGGGTAGCTGAAAGGAAATCTTGGAGCATCTTTATGCCAGGGACAAATAATTCTCAAATATGCCATTTTCTCAAATAAATTTTCATAGAAATTTTCAATATTAAATCCTTTATGTTTGATGGAAAGGCCTTTATTGAAGAGAACTCTGGATGAAGAAAAAACTCAGACTGCGATAATGAAGTTTGCTTTAAACAAAAACATAACCCCTGAAACACAAAAGATGAAAGTCTGATCTAAAATGTCAATAAATTTTCAAAGTTAGAAAGACATTAATATTCATATTCTCAATCATTAGAACTTGTTAATTCATCCAGATCTAGACAATGTGCTGAGCAATGGGCATTTAAAAATCTGAGTAACTCTTGTCCTGAAGGGGCTGGCAGTTTAGCACATTCATTGGAATTCTATGTGTCATGATGGCTCCTACTGAATTAGAAGCCACAGAAGTATGTCAACACCAATGGGAAAGCCAAGTGATTTCATCCAGAATCACTAATCCACTCTGAAGGAGGAGAACACTAATGGTAAATTAGTGTAGAGACTACAGAAGTGTAACTAGGATATGTTTTTTAAAGAAAATACTGGAAATTCAAGGAAGTCACTGGAATAGAAGTACAGTGAGGGCTGTGGCAGCTAATTTTGTCCCTGAATCCATTCCTTCTTTCTTCTTGGAAAACAGAACATCTCAGTTTAGGGCCACACACAAGATTGCTCAGCTAGGCACTCTATTTCCCAGTGTCTCTTACAACTAAGTATAATCTTGGGGCCAAGCATAAACCAATATTGTAAGTAATACGTGCAACTTTGAATCATCTTTTAATAAAAGGAGAAAATCCACTAGCTCTTCAGTTGCTGGTTTCTTTCTGAAGGATAAAAAATTATACATGGTACTAATGATCCAAGTTCAAATGTGTGAACAAAAACAGCTCCCTGAAAGATAGTAGAGCAAGATAGATAGAACTTGAGTCCCTTGCTGACCTTCTAGAATACAGCCATCTGACACCCTAGGCCACCCACTTCAACATTGCTACATGAGGATTTGAGATGTGCTTGTTTCAATACCTTACCTTCTAATTAATGTGGGTGAAATAATGTGTGACTGGAAGAAGAGAAGTTGGTTTTTTTCTATCTTCAAATTTTTAAATTTATGTTTTTCAGTTACATACAACACCAGGACATACCCTGACATTATCACAAAAACATGGAACACAACACTCTCGGTTTTGGTCCCCAGCACTCACCCTTCTGTTCCTCTCCCTTCACCCCACAACCCCTCTTCAATCCATTGACATTATTTTTTTTCAATTATTGTCCTGTGGATCCACTCAATGCTGGGATCCACTGTGCCGCATCCATGTATGCGTATGTGAAGGCACTGAAGGCACGGTCAGATCCGTTCCACTGTCTCCCCTTTTCCTGTCTCTTCTACTCAACTGATTTGTCCTCTGTTTTGATGAAATTTTCTCTCTTTTTTCCCTATATCTCTTCATCTGTTTCTCTTTTTTTTTTTTTCTTTTTTGTTTGTTTCTTTTTATTTCACCCCTCTGTTTTGGATTAGCTTCTGAATATCAGAGAAAACATTTGACTGTTGACTTTCAGGGATGGTTTATTTCACTTAGCATGACAGTCTCCAATTCCAACCATTTACTGGCACATGACTTCTTTATGTCTAAGTAATACTCCATTATGATATATACATTTTTTTATCTGTTAATCTGTTGAAGGGCACCTAGGTTGATTCCAAAGCTTGGCTATTGTGAATTGTGCTGATATAAACACTGATGTGGCTACATCACTATAGTATACTGATTTTAAATCTTTTGGATATATGCTGAGGAATGGGATAATTGGGTCATATGGTGATCCCACATGAAGAGTAGACGTTGTCATCATAGACTAAGATACCACATTTTGTGGTTTCGGACATGATGTAGTTCTACAGGACCAATAGTTCAGGATGAAATGGATCATGGAAATTGGTTGTTGAAAGAAAGTAAGCATACAGTAAAAGAAGGGAAAAATCTGAATTTAGTAAATTAAGTCATAAACTATAGGATTACTGAAATAACCTGGATAAGAACAGGAATGAGGATGGCAAAACAGAAATGATAAGCCATACGACAGAGTTCTCAGCGCTGTAGAAAAACTTTGAACGAAATACATAATGAGGACAGGATAAAAAGCAAACTGCTCTAGCTGATCGGCGTGAGCCTCAGAGTCCCAGGGATATGCTCCCCAAGAGTACAATAACCTTATAGAAGTGGTAACAGACTACTTGCGATTCTAGCCCAGATGCTCTCATTAACTAAATTGGCAAATCATTGGATATCTCTAGTTCAAAGGTGTCTCACCTGTAAAAGGATGAAATTGTATCGCATTGTATTTAGTTTCCTTACAGCACTAACATTTCATGATTTTAACTTAGAATTGAATCTAAATTATCTAATTCAAACAGCAGGCTAATCTTTTACTTGTTTTAAAATCAAATGTTGCTACACCTTTAATGACACGTAAACCCGGGGCTACCGTGCCTCTTGGGAAGAGTGCTGAAATCGTACAGAAACAAGTCACTTCCCTTCTCTCTCCAACAGAGATCCTCAACTTCAAATTTGTTCCCTCTGTATCTCTGAGCTGTGGTTCACAGCTGTGTGAGCTGATTTCCAATTACCACAATTTGCAGGAAAATCTAAGCCCAGAATGAAATGAGACCTGTGGGCGGAGAGAGGCTGGGCCAGGCAGGCAGAGAATCTTGGGTGACCTTCCGACCTGTGTCATTTTTTTTGTTTGTTTGTTTGTTTTGTTTTGTTTTTTTATTAAGACTATATAGAGATACAAATGAGAGGGAAACATCATCAAACCATCAATGACCAATGTGTATATACATAGTTATCTAGGGGTAATGCCAAAACATGGATGACCACCTTGGGTTTCACCTGTTGCAGTTTCCCCCAGAAGAACTCTTGCATTAAACGGGTATCTTGTGGAGGAATGACATCGGCTTCTGGGATGGTTCCCCCATATTCCCACTCTCCAGTCTCCTATGAGTTCTTCATACACCCTCCCCCCTCTCATCCCCCTCCCTACGCCTCCAAGTATCCTATGGAGCCATCCCCCTATTACTCTGAGAGTCATTCAATTTGAAGTATTGTTAGGTTAGCCGTCTACCCTACAGCTTCCCCATATATTCTAGCATCCACAGATGAGAGAAATCATTCGGCCCTTGAGTCTCTTAGATTGGGATATTTCACTAAGCATAATTCTTTCCATCTCCATCCATTTGAAATCAAAAGCCATAATATTGTCACTATAATATGCTGATTCTAACTCTTTTGGGAAAATACCCAGGAGTGGGATAGCTGGGTGGTAAGGTGGTTCCATCCTTAATTTTTTGAGGATTCTCCACACTGCTTTCCATAGTGGCTGAACCAGTTTGAAGTCCCACCAGCGGTGTGACAGTGTTCCTCTTTTCCCACAGCCCCTCCAGCCTCTGTCGCTGCTTGTATTCTTTATTTTTGCCACTCTAACAGGAGTGAGATGGTATCTCATTGAAGTTTTGATTTGCATTTCCTTTACAGCTGATGATGTGGAGCATTTTCTCATATATTTTGGGCTTTCTGGACTTCCACTGGAGAGAAGTTCCTCTTGAGATCTTTAGCCCATTTATCGATTGGATTATTTGTGAGTTTGGAGTTTAGTTTCTTTAGTTCCCTGTATATTCTGGATATTAGCCCTCTGTCCGAGGTGTAGCAGGCAAAAGTTTTCTCCCGTTCTGTAGGTTTTCTCTTGATGCTCTTGACTAGATCTTTAGCTGTGCAAAAGCTTTTTAGTTTAATTGCATCCCATTCATTTATTCTTAATTTTACAGCTTGAGCCATGGGAGTTTTGTTAAGGAAGTAGCTGCCGACTCCTATATGGTATAGTGATGACCCTACTTCTTTTTCTGGTAAGTTTAAAGTTGTTGGTTCAATATCTAGGTCTTTGATCCATTTTTATTTAATTTTTGTGCAGGGTGAAAGATAAGGATCCAGCTTCAGTTGTCTACACATGGCTGTCCAGTTTGTCCAACACCATTTGTTGAACAGGCTACCTTTCTTCCAGACTATGCTTTTGCCCCTTTATCAAATATCAGATAGTTAAAGATATGGGGGTGTGTCTCAGGATCTTCTATTCGGTTCCACTGGTCTTACCCAGCTGCTGGTGGACAGTGGTTGTCTCTACAACAGCATTTCCCTTTTCCTCAGCAATTTAGAGGTTTCTTCTTTGTTTTTCGCTTTCCCTTTTGAATAGATTATTCCCAAACATATTGTGTGTGTGTTCCACATGAGTGTAGACAAACACACATACATCAGCATTACTCATTTTCTGAGTTTTCAAATAATCTAATCATAATTTTGATTAGAGTTATGAGCAATTTGATGTTTTAACACTCTGCTAATGAGTCCCGAGACTTTTATTTTGGCCTCTTTTTTCCTTTGGCAATGATATTTTGCATCATTTTTAATCTCCTACATCTCTTACACTTCCCTTCATGGGTTTGACACAAATACCTAAGAGAAGGGCTCTTGTTCCACTCTAAGTTCACCCTCCCGTGTGTTCTCCTTCCTTTTCTAATAAAACAAACAGCAACACAGGACAGAATTAGCATCCATCACTAAGATAAAGATGTAGTCTAGAAGAAGAATGTGTCTCCTATAACCATAAACTAGCGCACTTAAGATGCATCTTCAGCTCCACCTCTGCTTCTCCATAGAGACCGTGAAGCATGGCTATTTCTTATGGGTCATTGTGAAATTCTAAAGTGAGAATTCCTCAATACCCAAGACCTTCTCAGTTTGTTCATGGCTTCCCACAGCCACGTGATAGTATATGAGGTAAAATTTGAAGCTTTAATTTAGAAAGGAAAAACATTAATTTTGGGAAAAATGATGATTAGTGATTTCTTGTTCTTTAGTTAGTGCGTTTTTCCTTGTTCGAGTATTGTTTTTCTATTAAAGAGATGTAAGCCGTGAAGTAAAGGCTAACAGAGCGCATATTCTAACCTACCAGAGTAGGCCAAGAATATCACTGCTTTTTTCTCCTGATGTGAAAATCCCTGTGGCACTTATTGCAATTATAAATCAAACACTTGAGTTTATTTATTAAAAGTGATGTCTGGAGCTGCAGTGGTGGCTCAGGAGTTACAGCGCTTTCCTGGTATGCGCGACGACACAGGTTCGAACCCTATGGGTCAGAGCAATGAAAACCACATGAAAAACTAAATAAAATTAATTTTATCTCTCTCTCTCTCTCTCTCACTGTCCCTCTCTCTCTTTAAAAAAAAAAAAGTGAGATCTGCTAGGTCACAGTCTCCACCTGTGCTGGAAATATATTTATATTTTTCATCCTATAATATGACTTGTGATTTCTAGACACTCAAAAAGTAAGTGAATTAATATAAACAGCACCATCCTGAGTAATATTTTTCTAAGCTTTTTTTAAAGCATTCATATCTCTGAGGCATAAAGTTTCTAGATATCCCTGGAAATATCAACAACCCTTTTGTGTTTGTTAGGCAAGGTTTGAACAAGAATAACATTTTACTCCTATCCTGCTTAATTGTTACAATACCCTTAAGTGCACTAGTGATTTTCAAAAATATCAGAAAAGAACGTACAACACAAAGTGCAGATATTCCAAATGTAATTTCCTCCTATTTTCTCTTTAATTCAGCAGGTACTCAGGGATCATCCCTGTTAACATCAATTGTCTCTATGTTCTAGATGTGAGGAGCATACTTAGGAGATTTATAGTTAGCAATCATGCCATGTAAACCAGGGTTAACTATAAAATGTCCTATTAAAGTGTCACTGACATAATCAGTCATATACCTCTCACATATTCTACTTAGTATTAGCAATTACCAAGTATTTATTGCTATTTTCTCCTCTGAATTACTATATTGATAGGTTGAATGTGATAAATGAATGTATGTATTTCAAGCAGTTATTTGAAAATCTGTTATACCCTTTTTTTCCAAAACTATGGCATAAATGGCAATGTTTTTTTCTCCTTAAGTTTACCTTCATTGAAATCTCTCATGTACAAATAAAATGACAATTACCTGTGTTTCACATCAAATGAGGATGTAGGTCTACTTGATTCCCATAAAACTTTCCTACTAAGTAAGAACCATGGATGGGGATTTGAATAAACAGTTGTGTCCAAGCCAAACCTTTAGTCCATGCCAACACTACTCAAAGAACAGATCCCCAGGGTAAGACTGATAATTAATCTGGCATTGCTGCTTCTTTCATAACATTTTATTCATTCCTATGTTCATACTTCAGTTTAATATAATCATTCCGGGTTAAAATATTTATAATTGCAGGCTTACTTCAGTTATGGCAAATTGTAGAAACCATTAGTCTATAAATATGGATATCCATTCCAACAAATTCATATTTACATTAATTTAACCATTTAAGACCTAATATTTCTTTTACCTGAAAGGTTATTCAAAACTAACTTTTTACTGACCTTGTCTCATTTCTTCCTGGCATTTAAACAGAGAAGTCTCATAGACTTGCTCCTCTCTCCCATTCCTATTGTCTTATCGCATCTGTTTAAGAATTATCAAATGCTGCTTTCTCTAGGAAGCAAAAACTACTACTGCCTATCTTAGTAACTTCCAAAACATGACTCTGCCCTGAGCCATATCCAGGCTACTTTATCTTCTGTTCTCCATATAACTTCTGTTTTGGTAAGCTAAAGTAGATTTTTAAGAAGTATTTTTAAGTAGCTTTTCTAATCCCAAATACATTTATTTATTTATTTTTACAGTGCTGAGTATCAAATCCAGATTCTTAAACACGCTAGGCACGTGCTCCATATGAGCTACACCCCAGACCCTTTTGTTTATTCATATATTCCACACTTAATATACCATCCAGCTCTCAATAGCTTTGCTTTTTACTCATCATATAAGATCAAGTTCAATTCTTATCTTGTGAAAGAGATCCTCTTTTTGTCCATCCAAATCCACTGTGCACCCCTTCCATCTTGTCTTCTGCCCACATGGCTGATGAATTTCCTCAGAAGGCTGCATTGACTTTTAGCTGTCAGTTGTGTTTGGCCAAGAGGAGCCTCAGCAGAAGACTGGAAGGGAAGAGAGAGGAAATTGACATTATGATATTTATTCCTCCACTTCCTTTCTACAAGAAATATTGGCATGGCTCCATCCCTCCACCAAAGGCAATTGCTTCAGGAATTACTCCAATTCATAGCCACTTTAGATGGCAACAGCCTGGCTGCTATTACCTCCACGGCAAGACACCATCCCTGTGACTTCCTTATACCCTGGATGCATTCATTTTAATAAGCCTTCTTGAAATTATTTTCTTCCCTAATAGATATACCTCTCTTCCAAGGAGACTTAGCCAGTCACTCCAGTTCACTTTTTGGTGATATATCTTTATCACACTGTACAGGCTCTAAAATATGTCCATAAATTCTTAGATATTTCTCAAAGTGTGAACGCTGCCACTCCTCTTTTTGCCTGTGGGCTGTAGAAAGTGGCAGCAATATTGATATGTGATTTCCCACATTGAGACACAAAAAGTGAAGTATCTTCCTCCTTCTCTCTCCCTTGAATCACTCACTCTAGGAAAGCCGGTTGCTAGCTGATAGTTAAGCAGCCCTGGGTAGAGACCTTCTTGCCAACAGTCATGAATAAATGGAGCAGAACCTCCAGCTCCAGTCAAGCCCTAGTTCACACCCTGCCTCAGACTGGAGAGAGATTCTGAGCCAGACCTACCCAGCTAAGGTCCTCCCAAATTTCCCATCCATAGAAACTATAGGTAAATATATCTATAAGATAAATATATCTTCTTTCAAACTGTTAATTTTGGGATAGCAACAGACCCTAATAGATAGTTCATATAGCAATATACAAACAGCAAAACATGTACCCTATATGAAGAGTTTTAGGTCATAGTCATGTGATACAGATTCACTTTTGAATCACCCTAGAACTCTTTGTATTTAATTATCTCACAATTTTCTCCTGATGACCATTTTTGTACCCTCTGAAGAACCATGTCCCCAGATTCACCCAGAACTTCTCTAGTATAACTCAGTGAATTATTTTCCCATGATGCCTGCTGAGCATCCCAAATTTGCTTTATGGACCATGGACTAAACCAAAGCCCCACCCACTTACTGCTTCTCCATGACAAGAGCTTTATCACCAACCCCGTGTCACACAGGAATAACACTTTCCCATTCTGCTCATTTTCCTATTCTATTTACATTATTGCAGTATTTAAGACTTTAAGTAGTACATACCATGTCTTACTTAACTATTGCAAGACAGGAACCATATAATTCTCTTATATTGTACAATCTATTTCTTTCAATTCTGTTTACTGTCTGTTAGGAAATAAGTGTCTATACATGATGACATCTGATGCTGTTTATGTTTAGGAAATGCCAGATTTTTTTCATTATTCCTTCTGCTTCTACCACCACACCACCACTCCAAAAATCCACTCATCTTATTTGAGTTACAAATAATTTTTTAAAAGAGAGAAGGACAGTAAAAGAGAAAGCAAGAGAATCAATTTTTATTGAGCTTTTCACATGGTTTTCATTGCTCCAACACTTAATTGTATACGTGGGTGCTGGGGTTAGAACCCGTGTACTTCAGCATGCCAGGCAAGCGCCATAACCACTGAGCCACCGCTCCAGCCTGAGTTACAAATAATTGGTTACATGTTCCATACAGATGTTAAAATTTTAGGATTTTTTACTTGTTTTAGTTTACATCAATTTATTAGTCATGTGCAACACTTTCCTTCATAACTCCTAAACTAATTACATATAAAATATTACTTCTGTTTGTTAGACTCAACTTGGACATAAATGAAGATGGTTCTATCCTGGTGTTACTGGGTTGACTCTTGAATAAACAGGAACATATGTGGTATGTTTAAAGTAAATGGATGACTTACTTTCCTGGATAACTTAATTTGGCAAAAAGAAAGCTAGGTTTCCTGGCTCATTTTCCTTTTGTCCAATAAAAACAAGCCTTTGAAACAGCTTCTCTCCCATTGACACTCCATTAACTGCCAATATTACTAGAACTACACAGTTATAAATATGTAAAGTGTGATACACACAAGCTTATTTTGCAAAGTGTGTCTGTGTCCCCAGCTGTCGGCTATTTTTGTTCAAGTCAAATATGTTTTGATGTGCTGATTTTGTTGTTTTTGTTTGAATTCTCTGATGCCGAATGATTAAAAACAGTTTAAAAAATCATTAGATATTCAAATGTTACTGAAATACATCCAAAATCTAACCTTCTGTGTTTGGATATAAATATAGATGCTCATATGGCAGTAACAGAAATTTTTGTCATATTCAATCCTTCACATACAGGATTTAAATTATCCCTAAATCATATAGACAATGTTCATGTGAACTCTAAGAGTATATGTAGCTGAGTTACATAATGCCAAGCTAGAAATTCAGGATTATTTTTTAACATTTCCATTTCACACAAGGGATATTTGATAGTGAGGCATATTACATATTTTCTCATAGCCACACAGCCAGTTTATTGACAGAACTATATAGAACTGCATTTCCAGTAGCTTTTGTTTCTTTGTTCTTTTCCTATGCAAAATCAGAAGTGATGGTTTGTCATCCAGGAGGAGTGTCTTACTATTCATTTCTGAGATCTGGTGCTCTCTCTAGACAGTTAAGTGTTGCTCTTTCTATGCCCAGGGATAAATAAGTCCATGGAGACAGAATCTCACTAAATCAAAGATATCTAACACTGAGATCATCACGAGAATGACAGTATGTAGTTTAACAATGAGAAATAGAAAATTCTGAAGACCATTAGAGTCAGGTCAGCATAATCATCACAGCCAAGCTACTCATAAAACTAGATATGCATCATTTTATTCATTAGCCATGAGAAATTATCACAGTTACCAAAAATGTGCTCTTATTTCCCTCTAGGTCCAGAAGATAAAAACTCGAAAGCCCACAGAGACTGAGAGTTAAATTGGTGAGACAACTGGGTGTAACCAGAAGGAATGGTGAAGATTCAGGTAAAATGGACTGTGAAAGTCCTATTTAAATGACTTTTTCTTTTTCTTTTTCAACTTTAAATAGAGGAAATTCTGCCATGTGTGACGGCACGGATGAACCTGGAGGATATCATGTAAAGTGAAAAAAGCCAGAGAAAAACTGACAAATACTGCATAATCTTACTTATATGTGGAATCTAAAACAGCCAAATAATAGCCCAGAATATAAATCATGATGCCCAGGGGCTGGAGAAAAATGTGAATCTGTCACTCAAAGGGTAAGACTCAGTTATGTAAAATGAACAAGTTCTAAAGATCTAATGTACAGCATGATAATTTTAGTTTAAAATACTGTATTGCAGGGTTGGAGCAATGGCTCTGTGGTTATGGCGCTTGCCTGGCATGCACAAATACGAGAGTTCGAACCCCAGCACCCACCTACGCAGTTAAATGTTGGAGGAAAGGAAATCATATGAAAAACTAAAATAAAAATCGCTTCTTCTCTCTTTCTCTCTCTCACTGTCCCCTCTTTCTTTAAAAAAAAATACTGTATTGCATACTTAAATTTGCTAAATTCTCACTAAAAAATTATAACTGAAAAAAATCATAACAATGTAGGTAATGGATATGTTAATTAGCCTTACATGGTAAACATATCACAATCTATATGCTTATCAAAGCATCACATTGTCCACTTCAAATTAACAATTTTTGTCAAGTGTACCTCAATAAACCTGGAAAAATAAATAAATAAAGCAGCTGTTCTTCATCTCTAGATCTGGACATTTGAAATCAATTTCATCAAAAACTTTCTATTTTTGAAGAAGAAAGGTAAGTTGTAAAGTACTTTCTCAATTATATATGTTTTCAACTACTTAAGAATATTCATGTTAATTATTCAAGAAAATTTCTTCTGCTCTGAATTTGGCCTGTGGGTACTCAGTTTACAACCTTTTCTGTGTTTAATGTATATAGAACATCAAATCGTAATTACATATTTCCTTACCTACAACAGAATCAGAATCACAGTTTTTATGATTGGTTATTAGTTACTTGCACTAATCTAACAAAGTCCCATATAGAGTTTCCACTAGGAATAGTACTATCATAATGTAATAAAGATGAAAAGGCTTTTTTATTTAAAAAAAAAGAGGGGGGGATAGGGGAATAGTATTGTTAAAGAGAAACAAAATTAGCTTACATTAACCTTTTTTGGTCCCTGCATCTATGTCCAAACCAAGGATGGCCTTGTCATTGTCTGGGAAACAGTGCCACTCCAATAGTCAAGACTCTTCTGTATTATACATATGGCTGTGACCTTAACAGTTCTAACCCTCCAGGATAATCAGTCAACTTCTGATTTAAAAAAAAAAAAACAACTAAGAATCTCTTCTAATATTTAATACATTCTTTCCTGCAGTGAGGGAGCACTGGCCTGCAAACAGTCCTCCCTCCTCCAGGTGTATTTGCACTTGCCTGTGTAAGTCCTTCCTGGGTTGTGTCAGCAGTGGGCTCAGTTTACAGAATTATTCTCTTAACTTGGTGTTCCCACCATTAGATCTGTGTGTCCCCTAACTGTAGTCACCATTCCCCATTGCTTAAGAACTATGGCTCTCTCCCTTATACAGAGTACTAGCAGGCGTGATGATGTAAGGGTAAAGAGTATGGATTCTAGAGTTGCAGGTATGGTTCAATGGAAGAGGAGTGGGAGGAGAAGAAAAGGAAGGAGGAGGAGGAGGGAGGATTATGAATTCTAGAACAAACTGGACTTCATGACTTGCTCTGCTGCCTAGCAGTCTCACGGTTTAATTTCTTCTTTGAAAAAGAGGTAGTAACGTACAAATATTATATCATGGCTTTATAGCTGTTAAAGCTATAAAGCTGTTAAAGGAGTCAATGCTGTACACTTAGAATAGTGTTTGGCATATGATAAATATCCTACACTTTAGTTAACTATTGTTTTTATCATCACCTACGTAGTCATCTCTATGACTGGCTTTATGAATTATTTTCTTTTGATGATTGTACCCACTGTATCTATAATTGTGTGTAAATCAGATGTACCAGTTTCTGATTTGGAAAATGTATTTATCATAATTGAATAAAATACTTTTTATTGTTCTAGGGACTGAACCAGGGGCATTTTATAACTGAGCTACATCCCCTGCTGTTTTTATCATTTATTTTGAGACAGGATCTGGTTAAGTTATTTAAGGCCTTGCTAAACTGCTGAGACTGGCCTCAAATTTTCATTCCCCCTGCCTCAGCCTCCCTAGTCACTGGGACTAGAGGAGTGTGCCACAACACCTGACAAGAAAACATATTTCTTTTTTTTTTTAACTTTAAAAAATTGTAATATATTTCGTGTATTTTATCTAGTTGACATTGCTTTTTTAGTGCATTATGGTTGTACATAATGATGGGATTTGTTGTCACATATTCATAGATGCACACAATACAAAAATATAAATTGGTCAATATCTGCCCCCCAAAACTCACTCATCTCCATCCTCCCATCCTCTGGTCCCTTGCCTCTCTTTCTGGGTCTCATATTTTCCTAATATACCCAAGTATAGTGACATAATTCTTATACCTATTAAGAATACTTTTTATATACATGACAATAGTATATACAATGACATGCTTATAAAAGCCTGGAGTATACCTAGGGTTAACTCAGTTCCACCATTCCCCCTTCTCTTCCCTTACTTCTATCCCTTCTCCTTTTTAGATATATTTGACACTAGGTTTAAACATTTACATTTTTGTAAAAGCATATAGTAGAGCTTATTCTAATTCAGTCCCCAGGATCCTCCACCTGCTCTCTTTCTCTTCCCTCTGTTGGTCTTTCTATTGTTTGTTAAATGGCTTTTTTCCCTTTTTTAGTGACTCATTGAATTATATATTGATGAGATTCACACATTATGTTCACATTTGGATATGAGCAAGTTAAGTCTGATTCCTTCCACTAACTTTCCCAAGTTTATTCCTCCTTCCTCCATTTCCTTCCCCTTTGACTATTTCTCTATTCTTTTCCTTATTTCAGGGTAGCTTCCAAATATCAGAGAGGACATTTGACCTTTGGTTTTTTGAGACTGGCTTATTTCACTTAGCATGATATCCATCAGCTTAATCCATTTGCCAACAAACAACATAATATCATTCTTCCTTATGATGGAGTAGTACTCCATTCTGTGCATATGCCACGGTTTCTTCATTCATTGATCAGTTGAAGAGCATGTTGGTTGGTTCCACAGCTTAGCTACTGTGTGCTGCTATGAACACTGATGTGGCGGCATCACTGTTATATGCTACTTTTAGGTCTGTTGTATATATACCAAGGAGTGGGATAGGTGGGTCAAATGGTGGATCCATTCCTAGTTTTTTGAGGCTTCTCCAAACAGCTTTCCAGAATGGTTGTACCAGTTTGCAGTCCCAACAACAATGTATAAGTGTTTCTTTTTCCCCATATCCTTGCCAACATTTATTGTTCATATTCTTGATTATTGCTGTTCTAACTGTAGTGAGATGAAATCGCAGAGTAGTTTTAATTTTCATTTCTTTAACTGCTAGAGATGATGAACATTTTTTCATATATTTGTTGACTAATTGTATTTCTTCATTTGAGAAGTATCTGTTTACTTCTTTTGCCATTTATTAACTGGGGTATTTGGTGTTTTTGTTGTTCTTGGTGCTAAATTTTTTAAGTTCTTTATATATCCTGGATATTAACGTCCTGTCTGAGGTGCAGAAGGAAAAGATTTTTTCCCATTCTATAGGTACTCTCTTCATGCTTCTAATTGTTTCCTTTGATGTAAGGAAGCTTTTCAGTTTGATGCCATCCCATTTATTGATTTTTTTCCTTTTACTTCTTGTGCTTTGGGGGTCTCGTTTAGGAAGTCAATTCCTGAGACAATGTGTTGGAATGTTGGGCCTAATTTTTCTTCTAGTAGGTGCAGGGTTTCTGGTCTAATTTCTATGTCTTTGATCCATTTTGAGTTGAGTTTGTACAGGGTGAGAGAGAGAGATAGAGATTGAGATTCATTCTACTACATATAGATTTCCAATTTTTCCAGCACCATTTGTTAAACAGATTGTCTTTTCTCCGACTTAAGCTCTTGGTTCCTTTGTTGTGTATGAGGTAAGTATATTTATGTGAATTTATCTTTGTGTCTTCTATTCTATTCCATTGATCTTCATGTCTATTTTGTTTCCAGTACCATGATGCTTTTGTTATTATAGTTCTGTAGTATAATTTGAAGTCTGGTATTGTGATTCCTCCAGCTTCACTTTTCTCATTAAGGATTGCTTTGGGTCGTAAGGTGGTTCCATCCTTAATTTTTTGAGGATTCTCCATACTGCTTTCCATAGTGGCTGAACCAGTTTGCAGTCCCACCAGCAGTGTAGAAGTGTTCCTCTTTTCCCACAGCCCCTCCAGCATCTGTCGTTGTTTGTATTTTTCATTTTTGCCACTCTAACAGGAGTGAGATGGTATCTCATTGAAGTTTTG
>PVKS010040167.1:0-16798 GCA_004027875.1 Aplodontia rufa | reverse complement strand
GAGGAACAAGGGATTAGGGGGGAGTAGGTTATTCTATTAGGAATAAGGAAAACATAGAAATGGGGTGTGGGTTGGGTAAAGACTGAGTGAGGATGAGAGAAAATGCTAATATTTAGGAATTACCAGAGCACAGGGGAGGAAGAGGTTAGTATGGGGCATGGTTCTCTTCACTCACTGGAGGCTGAGGCTATTTTCCTATCATTAAATGTTTTCCTGGTTGGAACCCAATGGTATAGGGATAGCAATTGGGTTCAAGAAGAAATAGAGAAAGTAGGAGCCAATCACCAGTACATACACACGTATAAATATTTACATCCACCAACACCAAATTCAGTACTAATCATAAAGGAAAAAAGGAAGGAAAAAAAGAAAAAAAAAACACAATGATGTTAAAAATTTAAAAATATACTCCAGCTGGATCCCCATTAAAAAAAAATCCAAGAGGCACACTAAAAACAAAACAAAACTAGTTGTGAAAGTTCTGAGCTTTTTGTCAGCGAGTATGTACCATGGGGGGATGTGTTCAAATCTGTCATGTAGTTGGGGATTCTTCACAGCTGAGCTTGTCAGGGGAGAAGCAGTTTGGATAAGTCTGGTGATCTGGATTTTCTTAGAGAATCTCCTCAGAATTTTCTGTTGTGAAGGAGTATAAGAACCTGCAGTCTCACACTTCTTGCAAGGATAGGTTTCAGTACCCCTGGGTTGTAATCCTGAAGTGATTACTTTCTGCCTGTTCACACTATAGAATTTCTTGGGCCTGGGGCTCAGAAGCTTTAGACAATCTAGTTGATCCTAGTGTAGATGTGTGGGTCTCTGACAGATCCGAGGAGAGTGACCAGACTGAATCTCACTTCCTCAGGATCACTGCTGACCCACTTTGTGTGACTTGTGATCTTCAGAAGTCACAAGACCTGCTCTGTGGGGTTGACAGAAACCTGCAAAGGATGGCCCAGATGGTGCCAGTGCTTATGTGGTTCTCAGTTGCAAGCACTAGGGGGAGCCCACTTGGAGAGGTCAGGGCCTACATAGCCTTGGATATGCACAGGGCTCAGATGCTAAGGGAAAACCCAGCTGTCCCATTTTATTCAAAGGATCCTGAGGCTCATATCAGACCTTGCCTTGTTAGAGAGATACAGGTAGCTTTTGTTGCAGCAGGTGGCCTGCTTGAGAAGGATGTGCCCTACTGCACCAATCTCTGTTCACAGACTCCTCCTATTCAGGCATGTAGAAGGGCAGGCAAAAGGTCACCATCAGAGAGGTTTGTGAGCTGGAGAGGGGAATAACAGTTCCACACATCCCCCAGGGCAGATGGCCAGGTTGAGGGGGGCGGTAACTTCTCTCTTTCTGTTCATGGAGACTGCAGCCCCAAGATGCAGTGAACATCCCACCCCAATCTCGCAAGCTGGTGTGAGTGATTAGATTAAAGGACTTGAAAATCAGCTTTTATAAACTGGGAGCACGGGTGGAAAAGTGTTGCCCACTGTGGGGAGCTGGATTGCCCCCCGGGGGCCGATCAGGAGGAGGGTGAGTGCCGACGGCTGGAACCCGGGTCCCCCTCATCCAGGGACCCCTTCCCTCCCAGCTGGGGAAACGAGGCAACCACACGCAGCTGATGGCAGCTCAGAATCCGTTTATTACTAAGGCACACGGGTTTTTCTAGAGGAGGAAGGGAGACAGCCAAGGAATCAATCCTTCTAAGGGAGTTGCCAGGTGTTATGTAGAGACAAAAGTTAGGAACATTCTGCAGTTGATACATTCTGACCCACCCTGTTTGACTTTTTGTACAACAAAGCACGACCTAGCAGCCCCTCCTGAAGGAATTTATACAAATAGTAACAAGATCACTCCAGGGCAGCTGATGAAACGGAATGAAGGTCAGACCAAAGGTCAGACCCCAACAGCCCACCTTCATTGAGTTAAAGATGTTGTGCTGATTCCTCTCCTCCCCCAGCTCTGCTGACAGCGACCAGAGGTGGAGGTGGGAATCCCAGCACAACACAGCCCCTTTGGGAAATGGTCAAATCTTGGGGTGGAAGATTCTGGTTTTCTGACCATGGCTGATGAGACCCCAAGACCATTTTTTCTAAGCAACCAACCCCACCCTCAGGGAAACTTCACAATGGCGAGCCAAATGCTGCTGCTAGCAGGAACAGCTGTAAGTTTGCTAATGTGAGTGATTAATTCCCAGAGCTTTATAGCTAGTTCTTATAAATTAAGAACGATCAGCTCCGGGGGTCTTGCAACCTGATTAGGGTATTTGATTAGGAAACTTGCTCCATTTCCTCCCCTCTGGGTAGCTCCCCTCCCCCCAGGTGTATGGCCGATTGTGGAGGCACCACAAACTCCCTCCTTTATATTCGTTAAGGCACCATGCTATTCCTTGGGAGTTAAAAAAAAATTAGCAGGTGGGAATCTTCTCCCACACTGGGAGCTTTGTCCTACCATGGGAATCCACATGCACTCCTGCAGCGTGAGGTGTTTCTCAGGAGCATCTCAGAATTGCTGTTGTTGGGGTGGTCACCATGTTCTTCCTGTTATTTTTTAATAAACAAAAATTACCCATTAATACACATTTCAGAGATAACCACTAACACACCCCAACTATATTATGTTATCTTGTGGAATATATAAGCACTCAGGTTTAGCCAATATATTGAAAGCAGGGCTCATGGGACCAGAGTTGAACACAGCTGCCTTTTATCCCACAGTGCTCTGACTCTACTCTGCCTCCATGGCTTGCTAACTGCCCCTTCCCAAGGCGGGCATATGATTTGTTAAAAAAAACAACCTTGGACTTTGTGGTTCTTTCTCAGACACAGATGTTTATCTGCAAAAGGAGATGAAACTTTAGAAGTCATGCCTGTCTGTAGCTTTCATAGCTTTGTGGAAGCCGTTTTTGCTAAATGTAAGAGTTGTGCTTGGATGCCAGGAGAGGCTTTAGATTTGTCCTCTTGAAAATAATAAATCTCTCTGCATTGGAAAGTAGTGAAGTTGGGCTTACAGAGACTCCTTTGTAAAGGCCCAGACAGCAGCCCTCTGTGTTCTCCAGTGTCTAAAGGAGAATCATTAGGTTGAAGCCCAGAACCTTTATGTGGATAATGTGAAGCTATAATATCTGGAAACTTTTTAGCCTTGCATTTGATAAGGGATATAAGACACTTGACGTCTTCAGGCCAATCTTTAACATTTTGTGCATTGTTTATCTTGTTGGGATTAAAGAAAACCCAAGCATAGTCTGAACCAAAGATCAGGAATTCCCAATTATGGCAGGTCCTAGAACACAGAGAGATTACTATCACTTTTAAAGCTCAGGATTCTGGGAGTACTACTGGTTGAGCCCCTCAAGTGAATCCAGATTGGGAATCCAGTTTTGTTTGCTTTTAGCAATTTTCCTCACAATCATCGGGTTAGGTAGTTTCATGGAGTCCCAAGAACTTAAGCAAATGGGCTTAGACCAAATTTTTTAACCAAATGTATAATGACCTAAGAAGATAAGCTTCTGTTAGTAGAAATTTTAATGGAATTTATGGATACTGAATATGTATCATCCTCACTAATGTACATTCATCTCAATTTATTCATGCACCCACTCATCCATTAAATGAAGATTTATAGAATATTTATATATTATGGCACTAAGCACAATTGGGTATGAGAGAGCACAAGGGAAACCAATAATGAATCAGACAGATTTGGCTCTTGAGCTTATATGGACAGTTAAGAGATGTATGTAAAGTATAATGACAAGCCACAAGAGTTATAAATGAATTGCTTATCCCCGCATGCACAGGTATTTCTGTTTACACATATATAGAATGGATGGCAGTTAGATATGGTAATTATGGTAGTTTGGTAATTGAATATGGCTGCAAAGAATGCTCTCTAGAATATGAGCTCAAATGCAAGAAAGTAGGAAATTTTAAAAATGCATGGAGATCAATTTGGTTATTTTGAAGGGTCCTCAAAGAACTGGAATTCAAAATGAATTGTAGGCAAAACTTAATACTGTATGCAAATGAGCTATGTAATTGGTTCTGTGCTTCAGCAAGGCGTATCTGGTGAAAGTATATGAAGAAACCAGCAAATCTGTTGTTCGGGGTCAAGTTCAGTTCATGGTCTGCTTTTCTATGATGAATAAGTTCAAATGATTATATTGTAAAGGTTGATATTTAAAAACAAATGAAAAAGAAAGTGTATGTCATGAAGAATTTATCTGGAATGCAAAATCTTATCTGCCCTGTTACAGAAAAAATTTGCCAACTTCTGAAATGTACAAGAGTTGTTGGGTGAATATTTGACTATAGGAAACCAAGCTAACATGGAATAGCAATAATTTGGAAAAGGAAGGATGAAGGTTGAGTAAGTATAGAATTTGGAAATGCATGGGCTTGAAGGAAGACAACATATTTTTGCATTTGGGAATTGACTAAATTAAAATGGTAGAAGTCACAATAGTGAATGAAAGGGAAAACAGCCAAGAATTGATCTTTATACATCTGTTTATAGAATGGGAGAGAAATAAAAGGAACTAATAATAGAAAGGGAAAGTGAATTGAGTAGAAGTGAGAAGGAAATATAAAATTGAGTCTAACTTGAATCCATAGAAAGTTTAGTGGCAGAAAGGAGTTTTCCACTGTGAAATACTTCAAGGAATTATTAAAAAGGATACAAAGTAATAATCTAATATCTTTGTTTCCACTTATTCCATTAGCATATTTTATATGCCCTTGACTTTTCCCTTCCCTTACCAGGAAAGAATGTGATGGTGAAATGCTATAGCATCAGTCACAAAGGCAGAGCAGTGACCCAACCCATAAGTTTAGCATCTCAGGGTATCTAATATATTCTAAACAAAGGTAGACACCAACTCCCCTTAACTCCCCCAGCAAACTGTTTCTCTTCCATATCAACTGATGAATGTTCATACGATTGCCATGATCTAATTATTGGTATCTGCACCCTTTATTTTATGTTAAATCTTAATCATGGAGGTGATTAGGTCATTAAGGCTTCATCCTTCTAAATGGGACTAGTGGTCTTATAAAAGAGGCCCAAGGAATCTTGCTTACCCCCTCTACCATATGAAAGTGGAGCAAGAAGTTACCATCTACTGAGAAAGTGTTCACTACACACTAGATGCCAAATCTGCTGGTAATCTGATCTTGGATTTCCTAGTTTCCAGAACATTGAGCAATAAACTTGTTTCTAAGCTATCCAGCTTATGATATCTTGCAGCCTGTAGTGTTGGTAGAAGGCTCTAAAATTATCAGGTTTAAGGAAAAAGTTTTTTTTCCTATGCATCTGTGTGTGTGTGTGTGTGTGTGTGTGTGTGTGTGTGTGTGTGTTTGTATGAAAAATCTGGCCACATCCAGGTATCTCATTTAAAAAAATATATATATATATAGGCAGATAAACTCAAATTTCAAAAATCAATATACATGTATATGCTTAGTTCTATTTTTAATGTGATATTGCCAAGGAGGCAAGAGAGTAGGGAGTGGATGAAGAGCAGAGATCCTGGACGAGGATCAGCCTTAACTTACTATGTCAATATCCGTGTATGTATGAATATGTAACAATGATTCCCTCCAATATGGAAGACTATGTCGAACAAATAAGAAAAATATTGTTCTCTTTGTCTTGTTCTCATTTTCAATGATGAGTCTAAGTTCTAGAGAAGTAGGTAGTAAGCTCCTGTTGCATATCATGAAGGCCATTTAGTACATTACAAAAAGTCCCCAAGAAGTTGTTAGGAGATTAAGATCTTAATTTTTTCACAGATTATTGTTAGAAAGCTATTTTTCTCTTTATATTCAGGCCATGAGTGCTGCAATAAATTCTGAATACCAGAACATGAAGCTAAAAGAAGTCATTTGGATGACTATTTTAGAAAGAAGGGTTAAGAAATAGAAGTCTTAGTTATCATGATTCTTGAGGCAATTTTCCAAAAATAATATAGAAAATCTGAAAAGTGTCTAGCTTCTGAAGTAAGAATACAATTGATATTTTCCTCCTATTTCCTAATCAAGTAGTATGAACAGGTCATCTTACAGAAGTCAATAAATGAGTATAAAACTACTGGTGCTATATTTAATTTTTTTATCTTTCAACAGAATTAAATATGGCCTCATATTTTACCTTTATTGGTGAAGAATCTGGATAGAAGTATTTCATTTGTGTAAGAAAAATATAATGGCTAAAATTAATTTTCTTCAGATGTAGATTCAGTGTATAATTATAGGAATCTTACTTTTACCTTGACAGCCTCTGCCAGGTAACTCTATTAAAATCACCACTATTTAATCCGGGTTTTCATAACCACTAATCCCAGCAGTCCCACATATAATAAATTGTGTAGGGACACTTTCTGAATAGAATGCATAATAGCTTAGACCCGGGTTACCAGGCAACTGTAGAATTGTACCATGAACTTTTCTGTTGAAAAATCACAGTAAACAATGAGATATTACCCTTGGATGCTTGAAGCTGCATGCAATTTGAGCAAGTGGAAAAGGCAGCAAAAGAGAATGACTGTTTTTTCTTTCTTTCTTTCTTTCTTTTTTTTGTTAAAGATACTATGGGAATTTGTAAAGTCTGAATTATTTGACTGAGAAACAGGGTGGTAAAGGGAAGTAATGAACCATGTGGGAATGAAATTCCAGGCTTCACTCAGACCAGAGGGCCCCTAAAGCTATGTTAAAAACTTTGAACACACCATAGCAATAGGAAGTACTTGAAGCTATCTGAGCAATGAAGGGGCAAAACTTAAAACTGGGACACCAAAAGATTAAACCTGGATCAAGCTGTGGAAAAGGTTGGAGAACAAGTTTTCCCTTCTTGAGATCAGGTAGGGAGCCCTCCTACCTTAAGTGGTCCTGTTGAAGAAAAATAAGAATGGCTACTGTAATCAAAGGAGAAGCGGCAAATACAGAGACCCTGCTAACAGCACATCAGGATGGCTTGACAAGGGTTGACTGGGGTAGCAGTGTGATAAGAGAAGTGAAAAGTCAAGATCAAGGGAATGAAATAGGAATTGGAAGGAGAGTATGTGGGCATAGGGTTGGGAGGTGTCTGATGGCACTGGACAGATTGATTTTTGTTCCTGCATGATTTTTGTTCCTGCATGTTTTAAACTTGAAGTGACAAAGGAAAAGGAATGTACTGCTCTAAGTTGCAATTATTACCGTAGAGACTGGGAGATAAAGGTTAGATCCAGAGATAGTTTTTTTGAGTAATTTCCAAAGAGGATGTTGTTGAGACCAATAGGAGGTATATGACACTAAGCAAGACAAATGGGTATTATAGTGAAACACTTAAATTAGACTCAGCAGGAGAGAGTATCAATGAATAAAATGTAGAAATGTTATTCAGAGTAAATAGCACAGAATACATGGAAACAGTATTAACTTATCATTCTGTATTAGCTTCTCATGATATTTTTAGAAATCCATGTGACAAATAAGGTAAAGTTGGAAATAAACACAGAAACTCTTTTCCGGGCAAATATGAGAAAGTTGATATAAGTATATTACCAACAGATGACCTAAAATGCAAGATGGAACATCATACAGTTTTTGAAGAAACTATAGAACATCTTTTTGACCTTAGGATGAGTTTATTAAGGAAGAGATAATAAGTTCAAAACACAAAAGGCTGGAAAATTGACATTAAAGTTGAGAATTCATTTATCAAACCACAAATAGAATGAAGAAAAAAACTTTAAACTAGAAGTTAACCAACACAAGATTAGCATTTAGAACATGTTAAAAAATAAGTGGTTGTGGCTTAAAACTTGAAAAACACATGAAAGACTTGGAACAACTCTTGGGAACAAGAGTGGCTATGAACTAAAGACAAACACAAGAATTGCTCCACATTATTGGAGCCCTAGGAGAATGGGAACCAAACGGTTCCCCTTTATGGGTGGTACAGAGAAGCTCTGGACATATAATACCAAGGATTACACAAATGGATGAGAAGTAGGTAGAAATGCACAGCATAATCTCAAGGTACAGGGAAATGGAATCTACAGTCTGACATTGATCACTTGAGCATTTGATCTTAAGCTAGTAAATTATGAAGGAACAGAATTCAAGTTCAGGTCCAGAATGAATAAAGCAACAATGGTGGGGGAAGGTTGTGTTTTGGATGGAGGAACAGATTTCAAAGCATTGGGTTTTGGAATAGTATCAGCTTTGAGTAGAGACATAATTCCCAGATGTGACTAGGAAGTGATGGAAAGGTGAAAAGCGCCAGAGCACCAGATCCTAGAGGGTCCAGCAGCTGGCTGGGGAGGAGAGTGAATTGGGAATCATCAGAATGGAAATGGAGGTAGTGAAGTAGGAACTGGCCACTGCTGTCAGCAACTGTGACTTGCCGGGTGCCACCCATACTATGGGTCTTATAATACTGAGTCCAGTGGGTCTCCCTCCACTGTAGGGTGTCAAAAGGAATTTTTTACTCACATGTGGGGCTGAAATCTGACAGTGGCGATGGGGACAGGACTTCTGCAGGAGCTCAGAGGACAAGCAGGAGCCCTGGGCGACAGCAGTAGGGAGAAGGAGCTGGCACCAGCCTCACAGAATCCACCTCAAGTGGTGCATGGTCACTTGGGTCCTCTTTTCCTGGTTTTGATGTTCTTTATGGCCACCTGACTCTTGATGAAGAAGGGGGCTGAGGGATGGGTATTGAGTTCTGAACATAAATCCCCAGATTAGTATATTGTTATGGACAGATTTTCTTTTTTGTATGCAAACACATTGGTGGAATTGGCTCACAGGGTGTTTGCTGGGAGGATATATCTCCTGACAGCTTTTATGTAAAGAGGAGAAATGGGTTTCCTCAAGAACTGTGTGGAGTGAGGAGAAGGTACAATAACACCTGCATATGGTGATATCATGAGGGGTGGCCTCACCAACCAGGACACATCAGAAAGACCCACAAAGCACGTTTTCAATGAGACCATATTTCCTTGAGACCTATGTAACACAAACTAAATTCCTAGTGTGGGTCTTTTCTATGGAAAATCATTGGGGCCTGGCAGGAGAAAGATATTACATAAGCCATCAAAACCAAATCCCTTCAGTGAATTTGGAAATATTAGATTGGGCTCAGAATATTATAGTCCATGCAATTTGTAAAGAGAATCAATGGAAACCAGACAGATATATTAAAGAAGAGGAATTCCACCAAATAATGCTTTCATATTTTGTGTTCTGGGCTGTGCAGCCTGCTGAGTGGATAAAGCCATTCCAGCTCTGCTTTTACTGACTGTGTGTACATCTCCTAACCTCTGAAAGAGATGATGGATGGTTCCATTCCTTGCCTTGGCAAGAGAAGGAAAAGATGCCTGCATCACGTCCACTTCACTTGTACAGCATCTAGTCTTGTCCAGGCACATAAATAGTCCCTCAGAAGTGGAAATTGTTTTAATTATAGTTAAAATTTTAAAAATTCTAATATTTCTATCTAGGTGTGGACAGAAGATGACTTACTGCCTGTTCAGAATGCATTTTCTGAGCCTGGAGCCAGGAATATTTTACATTAAACAACCTGGATTACAATGAAGTTGACCTTGGCATCAGGGGACATCATTAATGTGACAATTTTCAGAGGGTGGTCTGCAGAAGAGTCAAATAAGATACCCAGAGAAGTTCATTCAGCCTTGTTTGATTCTATAACCTCTAATTAGTTCCTAGAATTTTACTAGAACTGCCTTTCTAGGAAATTTGCAGGACTACTGAAATGCATAGCTCTGTTATATTTTAACAAGTAGTTTTGGCCTCAGTATTGGAAAGTCATCAGTATGCAGAAGTCATCAGTATGCAGTATACTGTGGCTTGTGGAAGCTCAAGGTTCAGGCATCTCCTTGCAGGGATAAAGCAAGGGAGATGAAATGCTGTGAGAGTCAATTTGAGATGGAAGGTTGATGGCTGTGGGTGACTCAGTGGGACAGCAGCAGTCATGACCACATAACTAAACTGCTGGCTTGGTCTTTCTTTCTCTTACCTCTGGTGGCCAGGCTATGGATACTCAAGATTAGACATGTCCCCTTCTCAGCTTCTCTCTTCTAAGCCCAGAAGCTGCTGGGAGGCTTCTCACAAAGGTTGTGTAATTGCTTTCCAGAGATGCCTCTTGCTTAATGTAATCAATCTTCTTTAAATGTTTTGTTACTACTGTCACCAGCTTGGCTCAAATGACCTCTGAGGATAGTCCTTGCTAGTTGACGCTTGATGGGAATGTACCAGTAAGTAATTCACTACACTGACATCAAGAAGATAATTTCTGAATAACATTTTCCCCAGAGATTAAAAACCACTGTTTTTCTCATGTGCTAATGAAGTGTGTCCAAGTTTCCTCATCTGTAAGGTGAAGGCAGTAATTGAATCTCTCCATCAGGAAACAAGTCACATGAGTTAGTAGATGAAAAGATTCAGCTGCTTGCTAAGTATTCACTCATTTTATTTCTGTGGATCCTAACAGAGGGTCCCTCCTTATACCACATTCAGAAGACATTTTTCTAACAGAAGAAATATTTCAATAGATATTGGACACTTCAGAAACTAATATAGATGTTTCTAGCAATTCTTTGTTGTGTTTTTCCATATTCCACCAGCTTAGCAGATTAATCTGGGTGCTGTCACTAAAAATAATTGCCACAAAGCCCATCAGTGACTCACTACTCACAAGCAAAGTAAAAATTGAAACCCTGGGGAGGATCATTTGGAGCATTTCCCAAGAGGAAATCTTTTTCTTTTTTCTCAACTCATTTGGTTACGACAGTTGGAAGGATTCAGATGAATTCCAAAAGGAAACGATGCTAAAACCCTGCTGCACACACTTCACTAAATCCAAGGCCGAAAGAGTAGTCTTAGCTATTTAGGGGAGAAAACATGGGAGCCAGTGGAGATTGAGGAGGGTTGTGAGTTTGACCAGAAAGACACAATGATATGTGATTCAAGAAAATAGTTGGGAACACAGAGAGGGCCTCTGCTACTGATGGGGAATTACATATCAATTCTGTCTTTTTCATGCTTTCCCTAAGGATGATGAACAGATGCTGTGCTTGGGATTGGGTGTATGTGAAAGTCTTCAGTATAGTTACCAGTAGCTGGTCCCTTAAAGATTCATTTATAAATCTGTAATGAAAACCCATGTCAATTAGGTCAACCCAGCTCCTCTAATAAGTACTTTTTACCAAAATTTATTCTGGTACCAGTGATTAAACCAAGAGGTGCTTAATGACTGAGGCACATTCTCAGCCCTTTGTTTTTTACTTTGAGACAGGGTATCACTGTTGCTAAGGCTTGCTTTAAACTTGTGATCTTTTTGCCTCGGCTCCCCAAGTTGCTAGAATTATAAGCATGTGCCACCATACCTGGCTCCAAATTTATTTTTAATTGACACATAATCATATAATTGTGGGACATTTTGCAGTATTTTCTTATTGTACAATAATTAAATCATTGTATTTAGCATATCCAGCATTTCACACATTTAGCATTTCAAAAATCCTTTGGCTGTTTTGAAATATTTAATTCCATAGCCATCCTGAAATGTAATGTAAATATTATAGAACACAAGAAAGCATTATGAAGATTTTACATAAGAAGGTTGTCCTTTTGTCTTTTTCTCACAATAGTTATTTCAACTGAGATAATTTTAAAACAAGTATATTTAAAAATAAATCCCTTTAAATGTGCCAGAAATTTGGAGTAAAGTAGGAAGATTGATTTAGTTCATTTTTGTTGCTCTTTTCCTTTCCCCCATATGACATGTGTTTAATGTCCTCTTCCTCAAATTGTCACCAGAAAATGCCTCAAAATTACCTGCACCTTAGTAGGAATCAACTATATCACTCCCTGCAAACTACAATGCCATCTCTATTTGTTCAAAGGTTATATCTCAGTTATGAATTTTTGAGAATCAATAAGCAGAAATAGGATCGACACTTTCTTTAAAAAACGCATGTAGGTAGTAGCACAAACAGCTTATGATTTAGGTCATTACTATTTATGTTAAGTGTTTGGTCTTTGGCAGTGAATAAAAAGTTGTATCCTCTGATTCTTAAGGAGATATCATATTGGCCATTTTATTTAAAAGATAGTTTTTCTATAGAAGAATGAAGAAAAGTAGGAGAGATGCATGACATTCAATCAATGCAGTTATGTCTTGAATATGAATATGTTACACCTAACTTTTTTATTTTCATTTTATTGAGAAATTTATTTGTTGAACAATCATACAAGTTTTTAACAAAATAATATAAAATGTATATAGATACTGAAGATTAGATTTACCCCCAAGAGTGCTCCCCCAATTACCCACTCTTATACCTCCCTTCCCCTTCCCACAACATCTCTAAAAATGTATTATGTTGTATAACATTACACCTTATCTGGATTTAACACATGATAATGGACCACCTTTCTCAATGGCCAGGGTCTAGTTCCAGCCTCCACAGATGAGTGAAGACATTTGAACCTTGGTTCTCTGGGTTATGCTGATTTCACTCGGCATAACACCTAACTTTTAATTCCTCTTTCACTAGCCTGGCAAGAAAAGGAGCCATCAAATGGCAAGGAATGGAAGATAATTTTTTTAACATACTCTTCAAAATAAGAAGGATCAACTGTCTCTCGAGGACTAGTGGCAAATTTTCCATAATTTCCAGTATTTTACAATCTACACATTGCTTTCATTATTGAAGTATCAGCAACTCTTAGACAAAACAACACGTTCTTTCATTTGGTGCTCATAGGATAACAAATAAGAGATTTGTCTAATTTCACACAAAGGACATTTAACTATTAGAAGCCCAATGTTTAGAGTCACATAGCAAATAAGTAGAGTCAGAATCAGAACCTAGTTCTCAGAATGAATGCTGTTTTTCTGACTGACAAGTACTCCTTTCCTCTGCCATGCTGCCTCTTTCTGCCCCAAGTGTACCACACCGCTATCTCTCTTCATTGCTCTGGACACTGCAACAGATACTTTCCTTGAACAGGAAAGCAAGACTGGTATTAGGAGAAATCAAGATGAAATACTTGAAAATGACTTCAGATGAGGGACCTGCTCTGTCCTGGGTTGTTTGGGATTCCTCTGAGACCACTAGGTTGAATATTATGGTGACCCTACTTTGAAAAGGACAACATTCCCCAGAATGGAACTATACCAAGGGCCTTAAATATCATTGGGGGGTGGGTGCTGGAGTGGTGGCTTGGTGGTTATGGCACTTGCCCAGCATGCACAAGTATGCAAATTCAAACCCCAGCACCATGTACACAACAATGTCTTGGAGCAACAAAAGTCACATGAAAAACTAAATAAAATTTGTTTCTCTCTGTCTTTCTTTCTCTCTGTCCCCCTCTCTTAAAGTAATTCAGGGGCATGACTGATTGGCTTACCCCTTCATACTTTCTTTTCTAGGAAGGTCCATATCAATATTTAGAAAGATAGATTGGTCCAGATAGGGTTTTAGGGTGAGGGATAGATACCAAATACCCTTTCAAGATTTTCTAGGTTATTCTGGTTTACTCTACAGTCTTAACTGTAGACAAACCCGTAATTATTCATTTGCTCATTCATCTAACAGATGCGTGGAGAATGTCAACTTAGTGCCAGACACTGTAGTATGTGCCAGAGACATAGGGATAGATAAGACACATGCTTCTAGGCTTCAGTGAGTTATGAGCCAGTGGAGTATAATGACATTCACCAACAATTCAACTGCAATTCTCAGTGGTAGAGAAGTTGAGAAGATTGTGACAGATAATCTAAAGGATTCAGGAAGTTTCTTCTGAGGAAGTGCTGATTTATCTGCGGCTGGAAGAAAGGATGAGTTGGAGGGGAGTGGAGCTGGGAAAGAGCAGATGAACCTGGGGTGAATAAGCCTATTTTAAGGAAGATAAAAGAAGGTCAGTATGGCTGGACCATGGAGAGTACTATACTTGGGATCTTGAATGTCCTCCAAAGATTCATGTAGTGATGGCTTGGTCTCCATCTTGGTGCTGTGAGGAGATGTTGGGAGCTTTAAGAAGTAGGGTATATTGGAGCTTTTAAGTCACTATGGATATATCCTTTAAGATGATATTCATGCCTCTTCTATAGTTTTTTTTTGAACTCTGAGCAGGAGGTGAACACTTTTGCCCCACTTGACATGTCCACCATATTGTGCTACACACACCCAAAGTAACAGGGCCAATGGATCAAAGACTGAAACCTCCTTAACTGTGAGCCAAAATAAATCTTTTGTTTCTGTGTGATGATTATCTCAAGTATATAATACAGTAAGAAAAAATGATTAAATGGAATAAATTAGAAAACAAGGTGGGGCTGCAAAGAAGGTGAGCAGGGACACGATCATGGGGGACTTTGGAGATTGTGTTAGAGGTTTCCAATTTTATCTCCAATCCAATGAGAAGCCATTGAAGCATTTAAGGAAAGTTACATGATCACATTTGCATTGCCAATTAATTTTCTTGAAGAGCACTCATACCTGGACATATATCCACTCAAAAGGAAACTTGAGTGGATGAGTCTAGAGAGTTCTGCAGTATCAAGTGTGCATCAATGCTGTACATGATTAGCAACAAAAGGGACTCTCCTGATTAGCTACTTGATAGGTCCGATCATCTGCACATGTTTAATTTTTATCACAATTCAAAATGTTTTCATTTGTAGCCATCTGTAATAAAATGAATTTCCCTTAGGTCATTAACTGTCTGAGGGATCTGTCTGTCACTTGGATCCAGTCTGCCACTTTGCAAAAATTGAGGAATCACATGCAGTTTAGCTACTTGAGGTTTTTACTGATAAGGGGAGCTTAAAGACATGAAGAATCTTATACTTTTAAGCCCAGTTTTGCAATTGAATAAGATTATAGCTTTGAATAAATTATTTAGCAACAAGGACCACAGAATCCAAGAAGTATGCTGATGTTTCTAAAGTGGAGATTCAAATCACTGGTGGAACAAAAATGATGTGGGATGGAACAAGAGTGTTTTGGTCTCTCCAAAGCATTGTTGTATTCATTAGACATCAAATAACTTATCCTGGTTCAGTCCTTTCTCTATCCTTGTAATTGCATCAAGAAGAAAACATCATTTGGGTAACTTTTTTCCTTTAAATGTTCTCTAGCATTTGTGGATTTCTGCCTTAACAAAAAAGGAAGAGATACTAGACTGCATGCCTTTGGCAGAATTTTAATAATATTGTTTTAAATAAGATCCCATATAATATTTCCTGTATCCATAATGTCATGATTTACAAGGAGCAATGCTAGGGAGTTACCCTCATGACAATGTTGTGAGGCAAGTACATATGAGGTCCACTTGGCAGAAGAGGAGCCTTCCCTAAGGAGGTTGAATGATTTGTGCTAATTCAGAGTCTGATGACCTCCATGTTTGAGATGAGTCTAGTCAGCTTTGTCTCCATGGTGTTGCTTTTCCTGTGTATTCTCAGTGTGTCCTTCAGCTTATTAATCATCTGCATTGCAGGTAGAAATTAATCTTATTTCTTTTACAGAAAATTACTTTTCTTTTTTGTATATCATGCATTCATGATATATGAACATTTGAAGGAAATCCCACACCTAGGGAAAATAAGGGAACATTGGTAAACAAAGACCATGGCAAAGAGCAGATGATAATTTGGATATTGCTTCTAACATTTTTTTTCCTAAACAAGTATTTGCTTTGCTAAGCTGGATATTTTCTGCTTGGTACAAAGTTTTATTCTGTCTGCCTTAAGGATCCTTTCTAATTTTGTCAAATTTTCTTAGGATTTTGGAAGTGTACTGTGTGTAGGGGGAGTTGATTAGTTACTGGGGATTGAACCTACAGGCACTTGACCCTTCAGCTACACCCTCTGTCCTTTGAGTCAGGGTATTGCTAAATTGCTAAGACTGGCCTTGAACTTGGCAATCTTACTGCTTTAGTCTTCCAAGTGTCTGGGCTTACAGATTTGTGCCACTACACCCAGCTAGGAGCCTGCTTTAAATGATTGTTTTCCTTAGTTCTTCCCACTTTTCTTCTGTATGACATTGGAGTGACTTAAGAATTTTGACATATTTAATCAGCAGCAAATTTGGTGATAAGCTCATTTTAGATTTCTTTTTAAGGCACTGGAAGAGTGATTGTAAATTTCTTCACGTCTAAACATAGTTGTAGTATTTTGTGAAATTTTATTTTTAGGATTGGGTCCTTGACAAAGTGGTTTTATTTACGGAAACTGCTAATATGTGGCTCCATATACCAATGTTATTTTTTGTAGACCTAAAATTAGAGGGCTTTGTGATAGCAAGTATAATCTTTTAAGTGAATTCTGTACTACGACATTTGTATCTGCATTTAAATAATGCATTTATGATCTGTAGTCTTTTAGATGAGTCAGAATAATTTAAAGTAGGTCAATATTTATCCAGGGCTCAGGATATCCAACAAAACTTCCCATAGTTTGCAATTAATATTCTATTAAAATGCTAATAATATGGTCCATGTATAGAAATATTTTTCAGAATAAATTTAATTATCTGTAATATAAGATTTTTATTCCTAGATATGAAAATCAGAAAATGCTTTTAAAATTCAGTAAGACACTAAGAGTTAATATCTAATTAATTGTTTTTGAGAAGAATCCTTCCTGTGACCCCCCATAGATTCCATTAGTTTCCTCAGATACAATATGAAAAAAATTTCCTTATGTAAATAAAAAGCTATTAACACTACAATTTGATACTTAAAAGACATAATTTTCCACAGAATTTCTAATTCTCTCAAGAAAAATAAAATTTTATCAT
>PVKS010040166.1:0-16804 GCA_004027875.1 Aplodontia rufa | reverse complement strand
ACTGCTTTCAGGATCTGGATTTCTCTCTTCTGACCTATGAAGGTGTTTAGGAAAAGCCCAGCCTGTCTCATCCAGGGCAGGGGCAGTGATGCCAAACAGCCTGGCTTTGAACCCTGGCTCTGCCACTTACCTGCTGTGTTACCTTGGGCCAGCTACTTAACCTCTCTGTACCTTAGTATTCTTAGGTGCAAAATGCTAACTGTCAGGAAACCAACTTCAAGAATTGTCAAGAGGGCTGAACGACTTCACATTTGCCTGGAATGATACTTGGAACATGTGCATGAAATAAAAATCCAAAGGCAAGGAAGGGGTTAGAATGGAGGCCCTGGGAACACAGCATTTGAGGGAGAGAGCAAAGCCACATGGGGATAAAGAGAGGCAACAAAACCTACAGGAGTGCCCTTCCCCAGCCCTAATCCCACCCCTGCATCCCAGACTTCAGGGGATGGTACCCACTGCTAGAGCAGTAGCCACGGAATCACAGCGGGAATTCATCTTTAAAGTCAGCTTTGTCTCCTCCCAGCTGTGCAACCTTGGATAAACTGCTTGCTGTCTCTGAGCTCCAGCCTCATTCCACACAACTCAGATCCACTCACAACTCCACCCAGCTTCGTGGAGGTCAGCAGGCCCATGCTGCCCAGCTCTGCCCCTCCATACTCACCATGCCCAGGTGGCCCAGCAGCCAGTTGCGCCGGGGCGGCTGGGGGAAGCAGCGCAGGCGGCGGCAGGTGACGTAGAAGCCCCAGCAGAGCCGTAAGCACTGCAGCAGCAGGCGGAAAAGGAAGAAGAGCAGGGAGAGGAACAGGGCAGAGAGCGCATAGGTGCGGAACGCCGTCTTCTGCAGGCCCAGCAGGTGCAGGAGCTGGTCTGTGATGGGCAGCATCCTAGGGGACACGCAGGGAGCACTCAGCGCTGGCGGGGATCACCCTGTGTAGCTTGCTAGGCACTGGGTGGCCCCAGGTGTCGGGCGAGGTGTGCCTGCCACCCCAGGTGCCCAGGGCACTGAGGTCCCGGACACCAAGGTCCTCTTCACCTCCAGCCAGGACCTCAGCTCGCTGGAGAGAGGGCTGCACCTCGGGCCCCACCCGGACACCTGGACACCTTCAGCCTTGACTTTTGCAGGGTCACCCCTCTTGACCTCTCCCCCAAGGGGCTGTCTGCCCCTGCACAGCTGGTCAGAGTCCTGAGGACTGAGATCCCCCAAAGGAGCAGCTCACAACCAATGATCCATGCACTTGGTGGATAAATACCCCAGCCCCTCTCCCCTTGAGTAGGACGACCCCAAGGTGTGTGCTCTACACTTGTCTCTCCCGCTGCCCACAGCTGAAACTTTCTCTGTTGGCTGCCTCCCTTCCCCTGTCTTACTTCCCTCTTCCTTTTTTTTTTTTTTCTCCTTCAATTGAGCTAAAAATTCGCATAACACAAAATGAATCATTTTAAAGTCAGCAATCCACACAATGGAATATTATTCAGCCATAAAAAGGAAAATGTCCTATCATTTGCAGCCCATGGAAGTAACTGGAGGACATTATGTCAAATAAAATAAGTCACTCAACCTGTTTGTTTGTTACAGGGTCGCACTATGTTGCCTAAACTGACCTTATAACTCCGGGGCTCAAGCAATTCTTCTGTCTCAGCTTCCTGAGTAGCTGAGACTGCACCATCATACCCAGAACTTGAAATAAGTAAAACACAGAAAGACGAATATATATTTTTCCCTCATACATAGATGTATGTATGTATGACTTTTTTTAAAAAAAAAAAAAGTCAGCTGGAATATGTACAATAGTAACTATTAGAGGATGGGAAGGTGAAGGAGGGGGCAGAGAAGGAGGTTGGATAACCTGAACCAGAACTCAGTTAAGGAATAAGCTGTGGTGTTCTGCAGCAAAGGGCAACCATTGTTCACAGAATCATTGGTACTAGGAATTGAACCCAGGGGTTCACTACCGAACTTGGGGCCTTATGTGTGCTAGGCAAGCGCTCTGCCACTGAGCTACCTCCCCAACCCCTTCTTGTTTCTTATTTTGAGACAGGGTCTCACTAAATTATTGAGGCTGGCCTTGAATTCACAATCCTCCTGCCTCAGCCTCCCAAGTCACTGGGATTACAGCTGTGTGCCACTGCACCTAGCAGCCTACTTTATATTTTAATTGAGCACTAGAAGAAAGGAGCTCAAAGTCTCCAAACACAAAGTAAAGATAGGAACTTAAAATATTAATTGCCACAATTTAATCAGTGCATATCATATACACATACTGAAATATGTACTCCATAAATATATACAATTATTATGTATCAATCAAATTTTTAAATTTTGAGAGGGAAATGTTAAGTACCTCAGTTTGATCGTTATATGCAGTACACATGTATTGAATTTTGACGCTGCACCCCATAAACGTGCATAATTGAAACTTTCTAACAGAAGGTGAACAATTCAGTGGCATTGAAGATGTTCACAGCGTTGAGCAACCATCGGTTCTTTCCAGTTCCGGAACGTCCATCACACCAAAAAGAAACCCATGCGCATTTGCAGTCCTCCCCACTTTCCCTGCCCGCCTCCCCTGGCAATGACTAATCTGCTTTCTGTCCCTCTGGATTTCACCATCCTGGATGCTTCACAAGAACGAGATTCTACAGGGTGTGGATTTGGTGTCCAGCTTAATGCACCCGGCATAATGCTCTCAGGGTTCACCCACGCTTTGGCTAGAATCAGCGCTTCCCTCCCTGTACTGCTGAGGAATATTCCACCGCACGGAGAAGCCACATTGTGTCTCATCCGTTGGACGGTGGTCTGGGCTCTTTCCACCTTCGGGCTACTGTGAAATATACTACTCTGAACATGCGTGCACGTTGTTGTGGGTGTTTTGTTTTTGTTGTGAGTACCTGTTTTCAATTCTTTGGGCTTCTTTCGTTCTTACTGGTGTTTTCTGCGGTCACCTCTCAAACAAGCAATTGGTTCTCAAATCCTTGCCTTCAGGTCAGCTCCTGGAGGAACAAAGGAAGCAACATGAAGAAATCCGTGATCAGGGACGAAGGGCTCCCTGTATGGTGTGCACCCCGCTCCGGCTGCAAAGCCCTCATCTCCAGGAATCTCATGTTGGTCCTTTGAAACGGCTCCCACCATACTCTTCATTTTCCAGGCTCCGCTCCTGAAATTCAAAGAAGATAGGAGCCAGCAGAGGTTCCCTGAGCCCCTACCAGAGGCCAACTTCAACCGCTCCGCCTCCAGGGGACCACAACTCCCAGATAGTCCTGAGAAGAGTCTTGAACATGGGTGGGTCCTGCCCTCTCCTCTCTTTTCCTCCCTATTCTACCAGTTAAGGGTCCCCCAGGGCTCCTATCTCCTTGGACAGCATAGCTTGAGGAGTCTTTCCTCTGGTCCTCTCCTTTCCCACTCACCCACCACTGATACCCTCCACTAAGGCTCTTCTGCAAGTGAACACCAAACTGCATCATCCAGGCTGAAGAAGAGAAAGTTCTCGTCATCCTGGCACGAGAGCTGGGCAGATCATCAGCAAATCTGGAGACCTCAGTTGGGAAGGACGGTCTGACTTGAACACAGAGGTACCTGATCAAGCTTTAGCATGGTTGATATCTTTTTTTAAAAAACCAGACTAAGGCTCAGTGCTAGAGCACTTGCCCACCAGGCCTGAGGACCTGGCTTCCATCCCCTGCACTATGAAAACAAAAGAAATAAAAAACCCCAAACATAGAATAACATGTGCTGGCAAAGATATGGAGAAATTGGAGACTTTTAATGCACCATTGGTGGGAAGGCCAAATGGCACAAATGCTATGGAAAAATCACAGATATTTGTTTACCTTAAAATCCAACAATTCCATCTCCAGGTGTAAAATCCCGAAGAAGAGCAGCTTGTACACCCACGTTCCCAGCAGCAGAAGGTGGAAACAATCCACAGATGACAAGATAAACAGAATGTGGTATGTCCACATGATGGAGTATATTCAGTATTCGGTCGTTTTTTTAAAAAATCAATTTCATTTATTTTTTTTCCTGTTTTTTGTTTTTACACTTACACTTAGCTGTGTATGTGGTGCTGGGGTTCAAACCCAGGTCCTTACCCATGCCCGGCAAGTGCTCTGCCCCTGAGCCACTGCTCCAGCCCCCTTGATATTCAGTCTGAAAAAGGAAGGAAATTCCAACACGTGCTGCAATGTGGACGAGGCTTGAGGACCTCGTGCTCAGTGGAAAAAGAAAGCCAACCACACAAAGACCAACACTGTGTGATCCCATTTATGACAGAGCCAGGAGAACGGTGGCTTCCAGGGACTGGAGGACAGGAACGGGGCATGAGTGTTCAATGGGGACAGAGTTTCAGTTTTGCAAAATGGAAACAGTTCTGGAGATGGACAGTGGGGAAGGTGGAACAACAACGTGAACACTTTCTGCTACCAAACTTAAAAATGATGAAGATGGTAACTCTTGGGCTGGAGCGGGGCCCAGTGGTTACAGCGCTTGCCCGGCATATGTAAGGATGCAGGTTCGAACCCCAGCACCATGTACACAGCAAAGTGTCAAAGCAATAAAAGCCACTTAAAAAACTAAATAAAGTTGATTCTTTCTCTCAGTGTCCCTTTTTTTAAGAAAAAAAAGAGAGAGAGAGGGACAGTGAGAGAGACTGAGAAAGAAAAATAACTTTATTTAGTTTTTCACATGGCCTTCATTGCTCCAACACTCCCAACACTCAGTTGTGTACGTGGTGCTGGGGTTTGAACCCGGGTCCTTGTGCTTGCCAGGCAAGCGCCGAAACTGCTGAGCCATCGCTCCAGCCCTTCACTGTCCCTCTTTCTTAAAAAAAAAAAAAAAAAAAAAAAAAAAAAGATGGTAACTCTTATGTAATTTTATCACAATCAAAATGTTTGAAGCAATACGGAGCACCCGGAGTTGGTACTATTCCCTTTGGACATGGCCCCAGGGCCGAAGTAGGGGTGGAGGAGCAAAGGAGCTCCAAGTCCCGAGCCCCAGGCAGATGCTTTGAACTAGTCTTCTCTTCCCCTGGGCAGCTTGAGGCAACACACTCCGCTGGAAGCAGCCACGAATACGTTTCTTTATCAATTCAACTGCAGCTAAAGATTCTCTCTAGCAACGCAGGGAAGCCAGCTACCCACCGTGCATTTGATTTTCCTCTAAGCGCCTGCGCATGCTACACCTCACTCAATGCATTGCATGTATTTCTTCAGCATTCAGTTGGCAAATATTTTCTGAGCCCTATGTGTGACTCAGCTCTAGGCGTTGGGGAAATGCTGGTTTGAGCAGGATGGACATGGCCCTGGCTCTTAAGGGAGGAGAGCACTTCCAGGCATGACAAAACATGATCGTCAGTATCTAGTAGAGTTGCGAAGGAGGCAAGCAGAGAGCGACATTCTGGGTACTGTGGATGATGTCCCTCAACCTTACTGTCTCCTAATCCCTGCAACCTGGGACTGCAACCCCATAGGGCAAAGTCTTTGCAGATGTAAGTTGGGGGTTTTCTGCTTTCAGTACTGGGGACTGAACCCGGGGTGCTCTACCACTGAGTTACATTTCCAGCACTTTTCATTTCTTATTTTGAAACAGGGTCTTGCTTCATTTCCAAGGTGGGCTTCAAACTTGCAACCCTTCTGCCTCAGTCTCTAGAGCCACTGGTACTTACAGGTGTGCACCACCATGGCTGGCTTGTTGAGGATCTTAAGCTGGAGAGTCTAGACTACCCAGCTGAACTTGAAGGTAATCACAAGTGTCCTCATTAAAAAAAGAAGCAGAGTAAAGTTTGTCACATAGGAAAGGACAATGACATCTGAACATGGAGGCAGAAGTATGTATGATGGGGCCACATGAAGCTGAAAAAGAGAGGAACCAAACCTCCCCCGAAAGTCCTCGGAGGGTTGGTGTGCCTGTCAACAGACCGGCTTCCAGACCTCTGACCTCCAGAACTGGAGAGAGTAAACGTGTGTTGTTCGAAGTCACCCAGCTTGTGTCCTTTTTGTTGCAGCAGCCACAGAAGACTCATACCCAGGGTAAGGGAATGAAGAACAATTCTTTTACATGAGATGGTCCAGCAGGGGCCCCCTGGGACGAGGAACCTGGGCAGAGACCTGAGTGAAGCAAGGAACCTAGACAAAGGGGAGTTTCTTGTCAAATGCATGCAAGTTGCGTATGCATCTGCACACACACACCGTGAATCGCGCAATCTTAATTCTGACTCCTTTAATGGTTGGTTTTCCGGCCTGGGCCTCAGTTTCCCCATCTGCACCTGAGAGGGTGTTTGTAAAAAGATGATTTGTGGTCCACCCCGTTGTGATCTCTCCTGCAGGTAACCCAGCAATGGTGTGGCAAGCAGAGAACCATATTGGTTGATCCATGAGTTTTTAGAGGGATTCAACACCTTTAGCCAAGAGGGGACCAAGTGCATCATCTCCATCCCTCTGGACTCTCTGTAGTCTGACTCCCATCCCAGCCACCACAATCAGCTTTTTAAAGGACTGTCACTCCTGTGCTACAACACCTTCTGTGGCTCCAGACTCCCTCAAGCCTGGCGTCCAAAGCCCTGAGGGCTTCTGAAGCAGCTCAGTCCCACCCACCTTCCACTTCAGCTGCAAAGATCAGCTTCTCAGTCTTCTTTGGATCCCTCTTTCTTTAGAGCTCCTTGGAGTTGCTCCTGCTCTGAGCACACTTTCTGGGGATTTCAGCCCCTCTTATGGCTTCAATGGCCTCATCTCTGAGTAGTTTCTGTGTCTCAGTGTCCAACACCGAGTATCCTTCAACCACTTCCTGCATGCTTTGAGGGGATCTCCCAGACCCTCAGATTTATCACTCCCTCTTCCTCCCTCTCTGTCCCCACATCGAAATACTGTCAGGTCCTGCCACTTGTCTGTCCTAAGCTGGCTTCACATCCACCCATTCTTCACCATCCCCATCATTCCACCAGGCCACCATGGTAAAGAAGTCTCCTCCCCACATCTCCCGAATTCCATACTCGCCCTCCCAAGCACTCCATGCTCCGCACAGCAGCCAAAGGGATCTTCCTAAAATTAAATCAGATCATGAACCTCTCCTGCTCAAAATCCTCTCATGGTTCCCCATTGCACTCTGAAAAAAAAAATAAAAACACAAAAAACCAGACTCCTCGTGGACCATAGCACTCTTCACCTGCTCATCTCTCACCACCGTCCACGCCAGCCACAGGCCATGCTGGTTCCCACCCTGGAACATTTGCACGTGCTGTTCTGTTCCCTGCACCCATGTGCCTTTCCCCAGCTCCGCCCACACCAGCTCCTTCTCATCCTCCAAACTCATCTCGGGCTCAACCGCCCATTCCCGTTTCACTAATATCAGCCACCGTCCCCATCACTCTAGGAAGAGCGACTGAGCACCACTGTAGGAGATGATTCCCACATTCGTTCATCTCATCTTTCCAGAACCCTGCACAGGGGGCTGGAAGACTTCTTAACAGAGTCACCGCAAAAATCCCCACCCCACCCAGGCAATGTCTCCTCAAAGACTGAAGTGGGAAAGACTTCAAACTAGAAAAACACCAGCCCCGGAAGGGGAGTCCCTGCTCTGGGTGGCTGGGTACATGGGGAAGGGTAGAGAGAGGAGTTCAGAAGCCTTGGGCCACCTTGCTTTCACCTCGAGCCAGGTATGGGCTGTCACCCTTGCCAGGAGAGACTCCCAACTCTGATTCTAGGAGAGTGAGCATCTGTGGGGTCCCATCTGGGACTCTCCCTGGGAGCTGGGGCTTCTCATTTACAAAATGGGAATAATATCAAAAGGTTCATCGGAAGCCTGTGGGGGAAGCTCAATAACTAGCACACTGGGGATGGGATGAGCCAACTGTGGTGGTGCAGACCTGTAATTCCCAGCACTCTAGAGGCTCAGGCAAGAGGATTGAGAGTTTGAAGCCCGCATGGGCAATTTGGTGAGATCCTGTCTCAAAGTAAAAATCTGAACAGAACTGGGGATGTAGCTCAATCCCCAATACTGCTAATAAATAAATAAGTAAGTAAAGCTCTGGTAAAGTCACATACTTTCCATAGTTGGGTTCCTCTATCCCCCAAGCAAGAGCATTTCTATCTGACAGCACCAAAAGAAGGTATTACAAAAAGATTTGTGGTAGCACAGCTACTGTGGGAAATAGTTTGATAGTTCCTCAAAAAGTTAAACATTAGGGGGCTGGAGCGGTGGCTCAGCAGTTACAGCACTTGCCTGGCATGTTCACGGATGCAGGTCCGAACCCCAGCACCATGTATACAACAAGGTGTTGGAGCAACGAAAGCCATGTGAGAAACTAAACAAAGTTAATTCCCTCTCTCTCTCTCTCTCCTTCTCTCTCTCTCTCTCTCTCTCTCAAAAAAATGGTAAAAAGAAGCTAAAAATTAAATTACATGACCCAGTAATTCTGCTCTTAGGTGTATATCAAAAGAATGAAAAATAAGTATTCAAACTTTTTTTTGTCATTAAAAGCTTTAATGAAAGGCCTCCCCCTACATTTGTATTCAAACTTGTGTGTGTGTGTGTGTGTGTGTGTGTGTGTGTGTGAGCTGCTGGGGATGGAACCCAGGGCCTCATGCATGGCCGGAAAGTGTTCTACCACTGACCTATATCATTAATCCTCAAATTCTTGTATACAAACATTTATAGCAGCCTTATTCAGAATCGCCAAGAAGTGGAAAAATTCAAGCATCCATCAATGGACGAATGCATAAATAAAATATGGTATATCCATACAATGGAATATTATTCAGCCATTAAAATGAACGAAATACAACATGGATGAACCTGGAAAACATGACGCTGAGTGACAGGAGGCAGTCACAGAAGACCATGTAGGGTGTGATCCAGTTTATATGGAATTTCCAGAACAAGCAAATCCATAGAGACAGAAAGCTGGGAGTCAGGGTGACTGCTAATGATGACGGAATCTTTTTTTAAAGAAAGAGGGGCAATGAGGGGCTGGATTGATGGCTCACCTGTTACAGCACTTGCCTGGCATGCCCAAGTACGTGAGTTCAAACCCCAGCACCACGTACACAACGAGGTGTCAGAGCAACAAAAGTCACATGAAAATCTCAATAAAAATTGATTCTCTCTCTCTGTGTCTCTCTCACTGTCCCTCTCTCTTAAACAAAAGAGGGGGCAGTGAGAGAGAAGGAGAAGCAATTTTTATTTAGTTTTTCATGTGACTTTCATTCCTCGGACACCTCGATGTGTACGTGGTGCTGGGGTTTGAACTTGTGTCCTCGCACATGCCAGCAAGCACCGCAACCTCAAGCCACTGCTCCAGCCCTGATGATGGAATTCTTTTGGAGGGATGAAAATGTTCTAGATGATGGTGGTGGTTGAACATCATTATGGATGGTCTAAATGCCACTGAATTGTACCCTTTAAAAAGGTTAAATCGTGATATTGTTAAGATGGTCAGTCACACTGGGGCTGGAGAGGTGGCTCAGCAGTAGAACCCTTGCCTGGCATGCACAAGGACCTGGGTTCAAACACCAGCACCACATACACAACTGTGTGGGGAAAACAAAAACCAGATGAAAAACTGAATAAAATTGACTCTCTAAAAAAAAATGCCACACTATGTAAAGCAGTATAGCAATGTACAGATTCTGTGCAAATTTGCAGATTCCCATCAAAATGCCAAAGACATTCTTTTTGAAAAAAAAAAGAGAGAGTAGCAGTGAGAGAAAGAGAGAAAGAGAGAGAGAGAAAGGGAATACATTTTATTTAGTTTTTCACGTGGCTTTCGTTGCTCCGACGCTTCGTGGTGTACGTGGTGCTGGGGTTTGAACTCGCACCCTCGCGCATGCCAGGCAAGCACTGTAACCACTGAGCCACTACCCCAGCCCCACCAAAGAGATTCTTCACAGAACTAAAAAGAAATAGTTCTAAAATTCATTTGGAAGAATAAAAGATTCATAATTGTCAAAGCAATTCTAAGCCAAAAAAAAAAAATCAATGCTGGAGTTATCACAACACTTGACTTCAAATCATACTGTAAAGCTATAGTCACAGAAACTGCATGGTTCTGGCATAAAAACAGGTACATGGTAAAGAACGGAAGACAGACAAACCCATCTGATCCTTGACGAAGGTACCAAAACCGTATGTGGGAGAAAAGAACCTTTTTAACAAATGGTGCTGGTAAAATTGGTAATCCAATGTAGAAGAATGAGACTAGACCCTTATCCCTCATCCTACACAACAGTCAACTCAAAATGCATCAAAGATTTAGAAATCAGAATAGAAACTGCGCAATTCCTAGAGGAAAACATAGGGTTAATAGTCCAGCATATAGGCACGGGAAACGACATTCTCAGTAGCACCCCTAAAGCTCGGGAAATAATGCCAAGAATTAATAAACGAGATGGCATCAGATTTAAAAACTTCTACACGCAAAGAAATCAATGAAGAAGGTGAAGAGAGAGTCTACAGAATGGGAGAAAATCTTTGTTAGCTACTCTTCTGACAGAAGGTTATTATTCCGAATATAGAAAGAACACAAAAACCTCAATGCCAAAAAAAGGCACAACTAATAGGTGAGCAAATGGGCTACACAAACACTTCTCAAAAGAAAAAGTATAAATACAAATGACCATCAAATATATGAAAAAGAAGTTCAACATCATTAGCAATTGGGGAAATGCAAATCAAAACTACACCGAGGGGCTGGAGCAGTGGCTCAGTGGTTACGGCGCTTGCCTGGCCAGGACCCAAGTTCGAACCCCAGCACCACGTACACAACGAAATGTCAGAGCAACGAAAGCCACGTAAAAAGCTAGATAAAATTGATTCTCTCTGTCTCTCTCTCTCTCCTTAAAAAAAAAAGAAACTACTCTGAGATTTCATCTCAGTCAGAATGGCAGGCATCAAGAACACAAACAATATTAAATGCTGGAGAGAAAGTGGGGGGAAAGGACCACTTTTGCACTGTTGGTGGGCTTGTGAATTAGAACCACCATCATGTAAATCACTATGGAGGTTCTGTGGAAGACTAGGCATGGACCCACCACAGGACCCAGCTACACCACTCCTCAGCATTTCTCCTAAAGAATTAAAATCTTCATTCTATAGTGATGCATGCACACCCATATTTATAGCAGTACGATTCACAGTAGCTGAACTAAGGAACCAGCCTGTGTGTCCATCAATGGATGGGAATTTTATTCAGCCATGAAGAATGAAATGTCATTTGCGGTGAAATGGACAGCACTTGAGAACATCATGTTAGGCAAAATAAGCCAAAATCAGAAGGTCAAGAATCACAGGTTTTCTCTCCTATGTGGAAGCTAGAGAGGAAAAAGGAAAAGAAAGTTCCGGAGTGTTCATGAAAATGGAAGAAAGATCAGTAAAGAAAAAGGACCAGAGACAGAAAAGACGGGAGGGAAAGGGGAAAGAGTGGAATGGTAATGGACACACTGTATTGCTGTACTGTGTACATGCAAGAATATGTTGCAACAAATCCCACCATTAAAGAGAGAGGGACAGTGAGAGAGAGAGAGAGAGAGAATCAATTTTATTTAGTTTTTCATGCGGCTTTCATTGCTCCGAGACTTTGTTGCATATGTGGTGCTGGGGTTTGAACTCGTGTACTCGTGCATGCCAGGCGAGCGCTGTAAGCCCTGAGCCACTGCTCCCGCCCCATTAGGAACATCTGTAATGCACCAACAAAAATATGGAAGAAATCAAATGGTTAATTTGGAGGCTGGGGGTGTAGCTCAATGGTAGAGCATGTTTAGCATGTCCAAGGCCCTGGCCGCTATCCCAGCACCAAAGAAAGAAACATAAAAAACATTAATTTTATTTGAGATGAATTTGCCTTGATACATATATATAGATATACATGTACATATGTGTATATAAAGCCTTTTGAGAACCCATGAAAAATTTGTCATGGTGGCTGTTTCTGGAAGGTGCCTGGAAGAACTAGAGACAGGTGTCAAAAGGAAAGTTAAGTTTTACTCTCCACCTTTCCGAATTTTTGACCTTCTGTACCGTGGGTGCGTGTAACTGTGCTGCACAACTATAATCCCAGCTACTTGGGAGGCTGTGCCAGGTGGATCACAAGTTTGAGGCCAGCCTGTGTAACTTAGCGAGACCCTGTCTCAAAATTAAAAAAAAATAGGGCTGGGGGTGTAGCTTAGTAATAGAGCACCTCTGGGTTCAATCCCACAAAAGTTTAAAAAGTATTATAATGAATTATGAAAGTTCATTAGTTGAGTGAATCCTAATGTAAACTCAGGAGTTTAGTTAATAATAACAATGTATTGACGTTGGTTCATTAATTGCAACAATTCTATCCCATTAATGAATGATGTCAACAATGAGGGAACTTCAGAAGAGCAGAGGGGGTATGTGGGTCTATGCTTTCTACAAGCCTAAAAAACAGAGTAGTTACCAAAAAATCGTTGACGCAAGGGGTGTGGCTCAGTGGTAGAGCGCTTGCCAATCATTCATGAGGCCCTGGGTTCCATCCCCACCACCACCAAGTAAAATAAAATAAAAATCAGTTTAATTAAAGTCGATTTTTAAATAGCTGTACTCAGTTAAAACTGAACGATATGCTTCTGGGGCACTCTTGTCGTTCCCAGGCTTGCTCCAAGTGCTGGTGGCACGAGTGCATTCAACTTGTGAAAACTCCTGAAGGGTCCAGTTCTGGAATAGATGTCCCAGACATCTATTATACTTCAGCTTGAAGAATTGCAAGGATGGTGAGAGTTGCCTAGGGATCCCACTGTCCTTTTAAAATGTGCACTTTACTCTCCCTCGGTCTCACATTCAAATGTGAGCTTTGTCCCTCCCCAGGGGAGCAACCTGGGGTGAGTCCAACCCTGTCCCTCAGGCCTGCTTGCAGTGGGTGAGATGAGTTAGCCAGAACAGAATCCACTTCTCAGGTTATGGGGAGGGTCCAGTGGGACGAGGCATGGTGAGGCTTGTCACCCAGCACATCATTACTATTCCCATGCCTTCTGTTTTACAGCAGAAGAAATTCAAAACGGGCACCCTCGAACGCTGTGGGTGGCTGACGTCCCCATTCTGTCTCTAAGCCAGCCCCCAATGTCCTCCCTGATGCCAAGCAAGGCACCCAGCAGCCCTGCCCTGGCAGAGGTGGCTCCACCCGCCTTGTTGGGGCCCAGCCTTATCTGGCAATGGAGACTGGCCCTGCAGCAGAGCCCACGCCCAGGGAGCGCTGGTTTGTCAGGTTGGCCCAGCCAGCTGCCAGATGGGGACTTGTTATACAAGGTGTGTGGGCTCCCAAGAAGGAATGCAGGACTTGGACCCTGGCTAGTGCCAGGCATCACACACATGCCCCTTCGTGAATGACAGATGCTGGCCCCATCAGCCCACACCCCAGCCTCCCACTCCACTCTCTCTCCTAGCCTGTATCAAGCCAAGGTGTCACCTGTCTGGCTCCTGGTCTTCTTGACTCTCTCGACACCAAAGGGCTACCTTGCCCAGAGACTCAGATCCCCCAAAGTGCCAGGCACTAGAAGGTCAGAACTGTGGGGGGTGGTTCTAGGTCTGGGTGCTCCACTCTAAGCATCACAAATTTCTGGGGTTATGAGACAGAGCTTCAGGGTCAGTTGTGACTAAATGAGGACAGAATCAAGTCGCCAAATGAGATGGGGAAGAGTCCCAGTGAAGCTTGGAAGCCTGTAGCTTTCTTGAGCCAAAGGAAGTTCTGGCAGAAAAAGTTTAAAAACTGTCTGTAACCTAACTCATTCCCAGGATATAATTGTTTCTATGTACCATCCCAAGAGTGGTCACATCTAGACAAGAGCCTTAGAAAAGCTTCAGATTCTATAAAACTCTCTTAGCTGTGTGACCTCAGGCAGATCCATGAGCCTCTCTGAGCCTCGATTTCTTCACCTGTAAAACAGGAATTGTATTTCCTCATCTCACAGGGCTGTGATGACACACCATTGCTATTGGTGTTGCCATCATATTCATTATTGTTACCTGGCCATCTGGGATTTGGAGAATCGAAGCAGCGGCGGGGGTGGTGGTGCAGAGAGAGGAGATGGAGTCCCCAGGTCTGCCAGGTCATCCAAACCCCTCTATGGATACCAACCCAGGTCACTGCCAAGGCACCAGTCCAGAGCTAATGTTACTACTCAGAAACCCAAGCTGGGTTATAAAGAGATGCCAGGGCCATCAGAAAGTGGCCCAGGATTTTGGGGTCACACAGGGCTTGTTGGTTCAAATCCCAGCTCCCCTACTGAGTGTCAGTGGGAAACGCCCTCTCTGGCTCTCAGGGTCCTCACCTTAAAATGAAGGTGGTGGGGAAGAGGGGAAGCTCCTCCTCTTCTGGGCTGGCCAAAAGCTTAGCAGTACCCAAGCAGGAGTATGATGTTGCCGGCTCTGGTTGGGCTCAGTTCCAGGAGCCAGAAATGGGGGAGAGGGAGGAGTGCAGAGAAAGAGAGTTTTGCCTCTGGGGTGATGAGCGATGCACCCTGAATGGACCAGATGCTGTGCCGGTGAGTGAGCAGGCAGACCAGGTAGTGTCCCCTGAGCTCAGGCACCTCCAGCCAGCCCACATGGAGGCCAGGGGCAGCCTCCTTATTTATCTCATTCTCTTCCTCCTTGTCTCCCTCTCACCTCCAGCCAGAGACTCCCCAGGTGGTGGCCTCCCAGGTTTTCCAAGGGCCAGACTGGCCAGACACCCAGGGGAGTGAATCAGACCTCTGGGACACCAGATAGCATCTATCAGACAAATATCACCTGGGACCAAATGCAAGACCTCCCACAACCCCCACAGGCAACACTGGTGGCCAGGAAGGAGGTCTTATGGTAGAAGGGTGCTCAGAAGCTCTGTGTCTCCGAAGGACGGCAAGAGGGTCCCTGATGGTGGCTGGACCACAAGTGTACATCCATCCCATCCGTGACATATGGCCTCCCTTTCAAGACAACACGCAGTGGAGAAATGCCAGGGACCTCAGTCAGCCCCAGGGAGGCGTCACAGCGAGAGCTTGAGCCCATCTGGGGTGTCCTGGCCGGGTGAGCACCCTCCCTCCATCTCTGACTCGCAGGAAGCCAGGACTCAGGCGCACTTGGCGGGCGGGTAATGCGCACAAATGCAGCAACCGTCGGGCGTGCACCTCGGCTTTCCCGGACATGCAGCCCGGTCCGGGGTCCCGGTGGTCCCAGAGGCTGGCTGCTGCCTGCCCGCCGCCGCGCAGACCTTCGCACCCGCACCGCCAGCACCGAGCCCTGCGACCCTCGGGTTGCAGCCCCCACACGCACTCACCCTGCGGGTCTCGACCTCCAGGCGTGGATGCGGATCTGTGGGCGCCGCAACCTCAGCTTGGACGGCGCTGCCTGGCGACCCAGCCCTTTAACCCCGCCCGGCTGAGCCTCGGGTTCCGCCCGGGACACGCCCCCGGGACCCGCCCCCGGTCCCCCGGCCTGGGGCGGGGACGCCAGCGCGGCCCGCAGAGACGGACAGACTAGACAGAGACGTGGAGGCGTGGAGACAGAACGCAAGGGAAACTGAGGCTGCGACGAAGAGAGGTGCAGACGGAGACAGGGAGACAGAGACACGAAAACTTGAACGCCCGGAGAAACCCAGCAGACTCCCGCCCTCCTCTCCCTGCTAGGCTCATATTAGTGCCCAGTGCCCCTCTGCACCATCCCCTCCCGCTCCAGGGTCCCTCAGGGCCCCAAGCCCAAGTCCGACTGGCAGACTCGGACAGGAGTCCCTAAGTTATCACCTCTGAAACACTACCACGAGCCCCCGGGAGCCTCCTCTGGGTTTCTCCGGAATTCTCAGACTCCACCAGCCCTTGGGAACCAGCCCTTCTGCTCTCTCTGGATCCTGGATCCAACTTGCCACTCGGGTTCTGCAGTCAGCCGCAGATGTCCCTCCAGGAAGACCTCTGGCCTCAACAAGCAGCGCTAGCCCAGTTCTGCTTCTGCACCCTCAAGCCCCCTCCACACAGCTGCCAGACACCCCTTCCGCCAGGATGTTGTCCTTGGCCAGCCCATCTGCTCCAGATGTGTCCAGACGGTCAGTCCAGCCCTTGGATGGGAGCCAGATATCACACTCCTGGGTCGGTGGGTGGGTGGGTGACTGACTTGGGCAAGTGGGCAGACAGATGGGAAGACAGGTGTAAGAAGCACCAACTCCACTTGTCCCAACTTAAAGATTCTTCTAATCCTCTGCATTTCACCAAGTGAAACTTGGTGCTTGGTCCTTGGAAAGTGAGGGGTCAGGGTGAACATATTTACAAGTGAAGAAGAAGAGATGCAAATAATGAAAGCTTTGCTGCTTAGAGGAACAGAAGGAAGGCCGGGGAAGGCAACGTGAAGGATGTGACATTTGAGCTGAGACTGCAGGGAGAGGTTGGATTTCAACAGGTGCAGGAGAGAGGGTGGGGCTCAGGCACAGAGAAACCGGAAGGTGTGGCTTGGCAAGTGGCTTTCCCTGGCCTTGGGGTGTGAGAGGTGAGGAGGCTAGGGGGTGCAGGGGCTGATGTGAAGGTCTTCAAAGGCCAGCCTGAGTAGCTAGGGGTTGATCTGTTGGCAGTGGGGAGCCACACATGGTGCTCAAGCAGGGAAAGAGCCCCCTGTTGGTTTTATATATATATATATAAAGAAAGGGACAGTGAAAGAGAGAACCAACTTTATTTAGCTCTTCATGTGGTTTCCGTTGCTCCCACACTTCATTTGTACATGGTACTGGGGTTTGAACTCGCATATTCCCGCATGCCAGGCAAGCGCCATAAACACCAAGCCACCGCTCCAGCCACTGTTGGTTGGTTTTAAAGCACAGAGTTTATTTATTTTTTCAGGGCTGTA
>PVKS010040165.1:0-16801 GCA_004027875.1 Aplodontia rufa | reverse complement strand
TGGGTTGCTGGGGTTTGAACCCGTGTACTTGAGCATGCCGGGCAAGCGCCATAACCACCGAGCCACCGCTCCAGCCCCCACACATCATATTTTTACATCATTGTTTTGATTATTTGGTCCTTATTTTGATTGTAAACATGAGACATGATTTAGCCATGTATTATGAAAGCTTTTACTCAGTTGCACACTTTTTTTTCCCTGAAGTAAATAATTTTTTCTTGTTAAACTTTTATTTATCACTATCTCATCCTTCACCAAATTAGCCAAAAGAATTTGTTTCCTTCACCTTGTAGTTAGTATTTCCTTCAAGTATCTTTCTCACTGTTTCCTGTTTCTTTAAGTCAGTTCTTGATTTAATAAGCCTTGTCTGAAGTAAAGTATTTGTAATCCTTGGCGAGGAAACTCTGTATTGGTGAGTGGGTCTTGTCAGTTAAAGTCCTTAATGTAGATTAATGTGGCTTTGCTTGTTCCTTGAGGAATTTAAGTCATTTTAAAGGCTTTCTTTTTGATCTGATTAAATTTCCCAGAAATGAATATTTTAATCTGCTTGTACATAAAGTCCTTCCTATCAAAATTGTGAGAGCCAGGTAGGGAAGGAGTTTGGAGGTCTCAGGGTGCAGTATATAAACGTTCTAACTTCTCTATTTTAGATAGCTTACTTCAGTCCTTAGCTGTTTCTGGTATCTCTGGTGGACCAGAGGTCATCTCTAGCAAATATGTCAAGTAGAACTGGGGAGGAATAGGGTACATTTGTATCCTAGTGATAGAAATATTGGGTCTTTTTAGTTGCTTCTTATGCAAAATTGAAACTAGCCCTCTTTTTGTTTCTTCATTATATTTTTCCTGCCATTTCCAGAAGTATCTAGCATTACCAACTCCTGAGTATTTTGATGATTTGGGGGAGTAAAATCAAGGCGCTTCACAGTTTTCTCATGTTCATTTAGGATTAACCTGTTTACCCTTTACTGTTCTTCCATTTGCTTTCTAACTTTGAATATTTCCGTGCTATTTTCTCTTTTGCTTTTCATCTTTGGTTTTTGTGCTTTTAAAAAATATACAACATAGAGATTTTTGAGGAAGGAATTAAAATCAAGGCAAAGGTTTGCTTTGCTACTGTTAGTCATCCCTAATATATTTTGGACTATACTTTTTTGGTGTAATAAAACCCCACCACATTATGCCTTTGTAATATGTTTATTAGTTAATAAAGATAGGAACAAGTTAATTTCTCACAGTAATCGGTTATACTAGTTAAGGTATAGACTAACTTACCATAACAACCGCTTGAAAAATATAGTAGCTTAACTAAGACAGACATTGGTGTCATGTGGTAGTCCAAAGGAAGAGGGACAATTCATGGCATACGTACAGTAGGCAGATTAGCTGCATTTAGTAATTGGAAGCCCATATTCCTTTTATCTGAAAAAGTATTTTTCAGTATTTCCTGAAAAGTATTTTTGCCCAGGTGGTCAAAGTCATCACCACACCCGTGGTCTGACTCACAGGAAAGGGAGAGTATGGAAGGGAGAGCAGCTTCTTTTTTAAATGATATGGCCTGGAAATAGGAACATATTCTGGGCTGTAACTACTCATAGGGCCACAGTTAGCTCCTAGGAATGCTGGGAAAAGAATTTTGTAGATGGAAAGCCATGTAACCTAGTAAGGCTCAGAAAAGGAAGGCAGTTAGTGTTCTAGGGCACAGATGATGTCATATTTCATTGCCCCAGAGCAAACAAAATTGATTTTTCAGCTAGTTTGCTAAAATTGTAAATAAATATTTTTTAAAAGACTTTATTCAGGTTATCATGTTTATTTTAGGAACTACTATAAAAGTTGATTTAATGTTTAAGTTAAAAAATGTATATTGTTTGCTTTTGGCTGAAGTTTGATTATAGAAATTCTCGTTTTAAAATTTTTTGCTAATTTGTTTTGTCTTATTAAATGTTTACCTGATTTTTTTTTTTTTTATTCTTGTTAACTGAGATTGATTTCCTCTTCTAGTCAATGAAAATTTAGTGGTTAAAAATACGTGAAAGTCATACCACCATCTCAGGTTTGCAAAGGCAGTTGAATTCAGTTTTGGCCTTCAAAATTTCATTAATTAAAATTAACAACTTTTTTTCATCATTAATTAGAATTAACAACTTTCATTTCAAATTGCCATAAGTGATTCTACTTATGTGACAAGTCATTAAAATTAAGCTAGATTAGATGAAGCAGAAGTAATTATGATGAGATCAAGCTAAGAAGGAAATTGACCTGTTTAATGTTTGAAGGCAAGACGATGTTGTTGAGAAGTTTTCCAAGTTCTGTTAGAACTGGATTATTTATTACCTTTAGAATATGAAAAATTATTACCGAGATTTTAACTAACCTGGTTATTTCTTTCTATATTGCTACCTACAGTTACATGTATAATATTACCTGTTGTTTTAGAGTGACATCTGGTATGATGTTTGTTCCAAAAGGGATTTTTTTTTTTAATTTTTATATACCAAAGAGGCCTGGATAAAAGTTATCCACTTAAGAGAAGCCTGTGACCTGCCACTTCAGGACAGTTGCATAAAGGTTCTAGTGTAATATTTTATTCTTAGAGAAACAACTTAAATACCATGATCTTTTTATCTAAAGCGTAAACTTCTCTAATTTTATCTTTTTAATCTTAAATTAGGCCACAGTGTCTTGTTATGACAGGATCTCCAAACTCACGTCCGGCTTTACTTCATCTTGTTCATGATTTCACGAAAAATGTTGGTTTGATGATATGTGGCCATGTGCATATGGTAAGAACTAGTTTTGTTTTCTAAATTACAACATTTTAAATTCTATACATAAGCTTGTAATTTATAGGACTTTTAGATTGGAAGCAACTTTGACAAGTTGTTGGTTTAAAGTAATTTTCTTTAAAATATTTTTGCCTCCAAGCAGTATCAACATAACATTTTAAAAAAGATTTTTGACATTTTGAAATTTATTGTTATACTAACTAGGAATTAAGAAAACAATTTAAAATAGTGGTAAATGTTCATCCAAAAACAGTTTTGTGTTGCTGGCTTCTTGGGTATTGAGAATAATCGCTGGATGGTGGCTTACCTGTTCTGTTTAAGAAATTGGAGTACTTGTCAGTTTCACTTTTCCTAAGCTGTTTTGTCCATCTTATTTCGGTGCTAAAAATATGTGTTGTATGCCACATGTCCCTGCTTTTGCCAAAGTTGTTCTTCTATTTCTATATGGCAAAGTCAGGGTATGTATGTGTGTAGGGAGGCATAGAAGAATACATGAGGCACCCTACTTGGAATATATAGAGTTTAAAGTTTTCCAGTTTGTCTGAAGCTGGAAATTTGTAATGAAAACATTATAAATGTGACAATTTCCCTACCAGGAAAGAGTTTTTCTTAATATTTAGTGTGTATACTCTTAAATGTATTTTTAGATTTTTGCTTTATGTATTTATGTATAACACATTTTTAGTGTTACTTACAAGGATCAAAATAAAACAGACAGAAGTATGAAGAAAAAATATGTTAATGTTATATAATTCACTTTGATATTGAGAAGTGTTTTTAAGTTACTGAGAATAACTCAAAAAACATTTAGGCAGAACAAACTAGGAGACTTTCTGTAGAAAGGTTACTTTGCTCTGTGTAATTTCTTCTTCATTTTCAATAGTTTACAACTTCTCTCATGAATTTAGGATTGGTATGTTTGAAGTCTGTTTCCTTCTCTTCTCCCCTTCTACTCGCATTCCCTGTGCCTTCAACTATGCCTTGTTGTAATCTTTTAAGTATTAGGAAGAAACGGTGATGCACTCCTGTAATCCCAGAAACTCAGGAAGCTAAGGCAGGAGGATCACAAGTTCAAAAGCCAGACCCAGCAACTTAGCTCTGTCTCAAAATATAAAAAAGGGTTGGGGATATGGCTTAGAGGTTGAGCACCCCTTGGGTCAGTCCTTGGTACCAGAAAAAAAAAAAAAAAGTATTAGGAAGAATTTAGTAACATTGAAAATAAAATTCTTTTATTAAACTTCTCCTATAGCAACATTTAGATACTTGTTTCATCCCCCATAAAATAGAATGGGTTTTATAAATGTGAAATGGATTACCTTGCAATTAAGGATATTGTTAATATTTTTTTTATTTAAAGGGCCCTCGAAGACAAGCCATGAAAGAGATGTCCATTGATCAAGCCAAATATCAGCGATGGCTTATTAAAAACAAAATGAAGGCTTTTTATGCTCCTGTGCATGCAGATGATTTGAGAGAGGGTGCACAGTATTTGATGCAGGTAAATGTGTCAGCCACTCATGTCTACGATTTATTTTTGTATAAGCATCTAAAAATGTTTTAATTCTAGATTTCTTTCTTCATTTTCATACAAATAAATCTTTTTAAATATCTTAATTGTAGCAAACTACATTTTTAATTTTGAAATAAAGGGACTATAGAAATTCTTGGCTGACAGATAGGAACCTATTTGAAAATTTCTTTAGCATGTTACTCTCCTATAAAATATTTCCATCTGCTCCTGCTGCATCCCACTGATTTTTTTGTAAGAATGTTAAACTAGTATAGTCATTATCTAATTTTAAAAAATTCCAGTCCCTTGTATTTCTCACTGTTTATTTGCTAGTTCTAAATTTAGATTTCTGTTTCTGTTTTGTGTATAGTAGAGTATCCCGAATAGAGGATTTGGAATCAGTTCTAGGTTTAAATGCTAGCACTGCCATTTCCTTATGATGATTTTGGACTGAGAAAGGTTAACTTCTCTGAAAATCAATCCCTTTAATCCTAAAGGTTGTAGGGAAAGATAAATGGATTTAGTTAGTGTTTTCCATCTTATTTTGACAAGAAGTCTCTACCTTAAAAAAAGAGCTCAACCATAAGTTCTCTCCATTTACTTTAAGTTTAGAGCTACTTTAATTTAGAAGCAACAGCAGCAGAATATTGTCCTCTGAGCTCATTTTGTAGGGCACTTCTTAGAACTGACATTCCAAACAATCTTCAGGAAGAATAGGGGTTGGGAGAGTGCTAAGTAATTAAGACCTTGTGGTATAAAAGCCATAATAGACAATTAGATGAATGGAACAAAACAGAAAAAATAGAGCCACTCATATAGGAAATGAGTGGCATCAAAAGGATGGACTGTGGGGCTGGAACAGTGGCTCACTGGTTATGGAGCTTATCTGGCACGCACGAGGATGCGAGTTCAAACCTTAGAACCATGTACACAGTGAAGTGTTGGAGCAACAAAAGCCACATGAAAAAAATAAATGAAATTGATTCTGTAGTTCTCTCTTTCTCTCTCACTGTCCCTCTCTCTTAAAAAAAAAAAGTTAAAAAAAGAAAGGATGAACTGAAACAATTATCCAAATGGAAAAAATAAAATAAGATAGATCCTTACAAAGATCTATCTAACCACACAAAAATAATTTTCAGACAGATTAAAGGACCTAAATATAAAACACAATTTTTAAAACAATATATGAAATAATTTTATGATTTAGGGAAGACTTTTTTAATGAAACAGGTGAACTATGAAGAATTGCTCAATAATTTTTTAGTGAAAATGTGAAAACAATAAAGGAAACTACAGACCAAGGAAAGATAATAATCTTAACATGTAACCACCACAAGAATGGTCCAGAGTATCATGGTGAATCTTATCAATATATAGATATGTATATAAATGAGTCACTTAAAAAAAAAGCTATTTAGTAAATAACAAAGACTAGTAAAGGGAAGAGAAAAGAGAGGCCTGGGGTGATACTGGGAACTAAATTAGAATAAGTTATACTGCACACTTTTATGAACATGGTAATGTTTATCCTGTTGTCATATATCTAAAAAGAACAGAGGGTGGGAGGAAGGGGAAATGCTAGAACTGAGTTAAGAAATATTCTAAGCTTTTGTAAGTATGTCATTGTATATACTATTGTCATACATTTATAAAGAAATGTTCTTCATAGGTATAAGAATTAAGTCATTATACTTTGGTATATTAGAATAAATACATACCCAGAAAGAGAGGTAAGGGACCAGGGTTCCAGAGGAGAGAAGTGGGGGAGTGCTGGGCAGGAAGGATGTTGATCAAATTATGTTGCTGTATTGTGTGCATCTATGAATATGTGACAAAAAAAACCATCATTATGTACTACTATAATGCACCAATTAAAAAAAATGATCTAGCATATAAAAAGAAATACTACTAAGTCATTAAAAGAAAACACAAGGGGCTGGAGCGGTGGCTCAGTAGTTTTGGCACTTGCCTTGAATGTACAAGGGATGTGGGTTCGAACCCCAGCACCACATACATAACTGAGTGTCTGAGCCCCAAAGGCCATATGAGAAACTGAATAAAATATAAAAAAAAGACAAAAATGAAAGATAAGAATAGGAGAGGAAAGCTAAATGACAGAAATAAAAAAAAACCCACAGTGTATTTTAATTCTGTATCCATCAGATTGACCAAAAATCATATCTGTCAATAAATAGTATTAGAAATAATATATTCCAGTCAGAAATCTTGGAACTGTTGTGCTAATTTAGATTGGACAACCACTTTAGGATAGTAACCTAGTAGCAATTTGAAGGAGTGGAATATTATAGGACATCTCTTCTTTTTTTTTTTTTTTTTTTTTTTTTGGAAAGAGGGAGAATGACTTTAGTTTTTCATGTGGCTTTCATTGCTCTGACCCTTTTGCTGTGCATGTGGTGCTCGGTTTTGAACTGTGTCCTTGCAAATGCCTACCAAACGCCGCAAGCACGGAGCCACTGCTCCAACCCGGGCATTTCATTCTTAAAAGTATACCTTAGAGAAACTTTTTTCATATGACGAAGACTATACAAAACTTCACAGCAACATCCTTTGTAATAGTGAAAACAAATTGGAAGTAATTTCAACAGCAGTCTATCAGAAAGTTGAAAATTGTAGTATAATCATGCAGTGGGATCTGATACAGATACGGTGGTGACAAGAAACTATTTGTCAACATGGATAAACCTCAAAAAGAAAATAAGGAAAAACAGTAATTTAAGTACATGAAAAATGTGAAAATAAACATTTTTAAATATATAAGTTAAATTTGTATATGTATATATCCCTAAATAACAGAATATATAGTAAAAATGCAAAGTGGAGCATGAAAGCCAGACATGGTGGCTCAGGATGTAGCTCAATGGTAAAATATTCCTGGGTTCAATCCTCGGTGTACTGTAAAATGAGCATGAAAATACATAGGGTACTTGAGGTATGTTGTTAATTTTTTTTAAAACTGGATAGGAAATACATGATTTTATAGACTCTTCCTTTTTTGTACATGATATATTTAAATATTTCTGGTATAATTCTACCCCTGGTCATAAGATTGTTTTCAGTGGATAAATCTCACTTGTTTTTATACAGTATATCAAAACATTGTGATAACTGTATATATAATAAATTTTATGAAGGGAATGAAAGAAAATTCTTCCTTAAAGTTGTGGTCCTTAACTTCAGCTTGTATCAGAACCATTTGTTAAAACAGATTTCTGGGTCCCACCTCAGAATGAGTCGGGTAGTTTGTTAGTATTAAAAGAGTTCACATTTCTAATAAAGTTCCAGATATCGCCGCTGGCATTGGTCCAGTTCACAGACCATACTTCAAGAACTACTGACCTATAGGGTTTCTGTGATACAAAAGATAATATTGTATATCTGGCAAATCAGTATCCATCCTTTTTTTGTCTTCTGTTTTTAGAGAGGGACAGTGAGAGAGAGCGAGAAAGAATCAATTTTATTTAGTTTTTCATGTGGCTTTCATTACTCTGACACTTCATTGTGTACATGGTGCTAGGGTTTGAACCCACATCCTCGTGCATGCCAAGCAAGCACCATAGCCTATGAGCCACTGTTGAAGCCCAGTATCCATCATCTTAATTGTTCTCATCCACTTGACACACCCCCACCGATCTTGATAATTTCATTAACGTGGAGAAAGTAGGATGAATAGAACAGTATCTTCTTCAGATTGCCCAATAAACCTGGCAAATTCAACCCCTTTACAAAGATTTCTGGGAGATTCTTGTGGCAAAGCTGTCAGAAACGGTATAAAATGTCATTCCTAGTATTTGCCCTTGTAGAACTAATTGAAATTGTAGTATAAATTGTCACTGAAGGTATTTCTTTTTCCCTTGTAACTTTTGGAAACTTGCTACATAAAGTGACAAATACCCATATATCTTTTTGTTACTCATAATCTTTGTCAGAAGATGTTCATGTACCTTAATTTGTCTCTACAGTGTCTTAACCGTATTCTGTGGTTCCAGAGGTGCTTTTTTTCCTATTGTTTTACAGGACCTTGTAATTTCTCTATTTCTCTGTCCTACATCTGTCTACTTACTAATTATCATTGCAAAAATTTACTATTCAACTAGCATTTGAACATCCGTCCTCTACAACAAAACAAAATTCACTTTCAGAGTCTTACCAGCAGTTTGTGTAAAGAACCCTTAGTGAGACATTAACACTATTAACTTCTTCATTTGTATATTTGGGATTTTCTTTGCCCCCCCCCCTTTTTTTGTCAAAAGACAGTTGTCAACCTAATTTTAAACCTGTATTTTAAATAGCAGGGTGATATTATTCTTTTCTTTTTCTTTTCCTTTTTTTTTTTTTTTAAAGAAAGAGGGACAGTGATAGAGAAAGAGAAGCAATTTTTATTCACTTTTTCATGTGACCTTTGTTCCTCTGACACTTCATTGTGTACGTGGTGCTGGGCTTGGAACTCGCATACTTGTGCGTGCCAGGCAGTGCCGCTGAGCCACTGCTCAAGCCTCTGGCATTGTTCTTAATGAAAAGTCCAGATTATATCATGATGGCCTTTTAAATCAAATGAATCTCAGGTAGGCTTTCAGTGTAAACATTATTATTTACCTGGAGAAAATAGGGTATAGAATTATCTTGTATGTTGTATGCTGTATGTAAAAAAAGTATTCTCAAATTAGTGGACCAAAAGAATTTTAAATGGCTATTTAAAATATTTAAAATGTACGTTTATATCCACATAGCCTGGATCTAGGTTTATACCAAATGACATGAAATTATTAACTAATGATAACTTGAGGCTATCGTTATTAGATGAACTTTTAAAAATTAACCATCTGGAACATGTGGCAAGAACTGATTTTTAGTAGTTTTTAAAGTAATACAAATCTTATATCAGAACTTAACTAAATTTTAAGTAGGCAACCATAATATTTGAAAATGTTTTTCCTTAGTAGTGAAAGACAAAAATGAAAGACCACAGTTGGAGAAACAATTGTTCTTCCTGCTGTAGTAAAAATTACTATTAATGATACACAGAAAATTATAATTACAAATCAAGTACATTTCTTGCTAGCAAATTCTAGACAACAAGCATTGCTAAAGATTTGGAGAAACAACATGGTTGGGGCATTTGAAACTAGCTATGTTAGTAATAAGCTTTAGATGATTGCATTGTGCTAAGTCAGTTTTAATTATGGAATCCATGAACTGATTTTTCTCTCAACCATTAGAGAAATATGTTCTGGAGAAAATATATTTTTAGTAATAAACTACTTCCCTAATACACAGTATATTTTATATTGGAAACTGAAAAATATTACCCTCTAATAAAATAGCTACTTTGATTAGAATTTATGAGGAATTTAGGGATGAGAGTGATACATGTGAAATTTCTCTAGTCATTCTAGGGGAAGTTAGTGAAGTAATGAAGTTGGAAGCAGAAGTGCCCAGAGTGTACAACAGGATATTATTGTTAATTTTATAAAAGCAAAAACTTTCAGGGGTTGGGGATGTATAGCTCAGTGGTAGAGTATGTGCCTAGCATGTGCAAGGCCCTGGGCTCAATCCCTAGCACCAAAAATATACACAAATAAACCTTTCAGTTACAATGAAATTATGACAAATTTGTGGTAAGGAGGAGAGTTAACCCTGGCAATGTTTTGTACCATCAAGAAGTTAATGGTTATCTTGTGACTTAGTTCTTTAAAGAGCTATAGAATCTAAATTACACTTCATCTCCCCTCCACCTCACTCCATATTTAAAATATGCTATATGGTAGTGACTACCCAGCCAATAGTTATTAGTCTAAAAAAAACAAAACAAATACTCTTTATCTGTTCTTTCAAGGCAAAGATGTTGTTTTAAGCAATGAATAGGAAAAAAATCTTATCTCTTGCAAGAAATTTGTGCATGATTGTACATTATGAAGATGAAGTAAACTTTACAAGGCTAGAGGTATTTCTTCTGATCCTTAATTATTCCAAGTATCCAGGACTGTGGCACATAGTCATCATTTGATAAATACTTGGATTAGTTTAATAGTGCAAAAAATTACTTAGAAGCACGGACAAAGATTAACTCAAATGAATCAGCAACATAAATATGAGAGTTAATACCACAAAACTCTTAGAAGAAAGCAGAAATAAATCTTCATAACCATGAATTTGGTAATGGATTCTGTGATAACAGCACCAAAAGCATGAATAACAAAAGAAAAATTGGATATTGTCATATCAGTTTTGTGAAACTCTTATTGAATATTATAAAGAAAGTGAAAAGACAGCCTACAGAATGAGAGAATATTCATTCACAAATAATATATCTGACATACATGATGTATAAAGAGCTCCTAAAAACAATAATAAAAAGGAACAGAATTTAAAAATTGTCAAAAGATAAAAATAGCCAGTAAGTACATGAAAAGATATTCATCTTGAGTTACTGGGAAAATGCAAATCAAAACTACAGTGAGATACTACTTCAATCTATCTAGCATACAGTTTAAAAAAATTGAAAAGTGCTTCACTGATGAGAAATGAGAACCTGTGAATTGTTGGTATATAAAATGGTACACACATGTGGGACTAGTTCCTCAAAGAGCTAAACTTAAAATTACCATGATTAGCAATATTCTACTCCTTCATCTTTACCCAAAACTTAAAAACAGGGAGTGAGACAGATAGCTGTATGCCACTGTTTTTTGCAGCATTATGCATAGTAGCCAAAAGATAGAAATTACCTAAGTGTCCATCATGTGATAAATGGATAAATAAATGTGTATATATAAGATAAAATAGCATTCAGCTATAAAAAGGAGTGAAATTTTGATGCAATATAGATTGACCTGGAAAACATTGTTTCGTTAATAAAGCTAGGAACAAAATGACAATTTGTGTGATTCAACTCATGAAATATCTAGAATAGGCGAATTAATACAGAAACAGGATTAGATATTACCATGGGCTGGAGGGAAGAGAGAGTGGGTAATTATTACTTGGTAGTTACATAATTTCTTTTTAGGGTGATGAAAATGTTAGGAGATAAATAGTGATATTAGAAGTACAGCATTGTGAATGTGATTAATACCTCCACTTTAAAATGGCAGTTTTAAAATTTTTATTTATTTGGTACTGGAGATTTAACCCAAGAACCCAAGATCGACCTTTTTTTTCCTAACCTTTTTTTTTTCTTCTCTTGTTTTAAGATAGGGTCTTGCTAAGTTGCTGAGGCTGGCTTTGACCTTATACCTTGGCCTCCCAGAGCTGAGATTACAAGCTTGCACTGCCATGCCCAATATTGTTGTTGTTATTTTTAAAATTAATCTTACAGTTTTCCAGTATGCTTTAAAATCTTATAAAAGGAGATTTTTGTTGGACTGTTAGGCAAATTTGTTTAGCACATTGAATTGCAAATCCTGGTGTGATTTATGGAACAGCTGAGGAGGGAAATTAGCTAAATTTCAGCAGACACTTTGCATGATTGACAAAATTCAGAACTACAGCTATTTGGACTGCAGTATATACTTTAATACAATTATATTTTTAGGATTTTTTAAAAAAATTACATATATAATATTTCTCATAAATATGTAAAAATTTTGGTAAATTATAAAAGTAGAAAAATGTACTTTTAAAACTTTTCAAGTATTTCATTTTTCTCTTTTTGTACATGTGTAGTATGTGATCAGTATAGTTCATGTAATTTATGCAGTATCCATGTATTGTATGCTGAAAAGTTTTTGCCAATAAAGATATATAACTTGTAGAGACTGTCAATTTGGAGCATTTTCATCTCTTAAAAAACTATTTTGTTGAATAGTATATATTTGAAGTTGCGTTTATTGTATATTTCAGGCTGCTGGCCTTGGTCGCATGAAACCAAACACACTTGTCCTTGGATTTAAGAAAGATTGGTTGCAAGCAGATATGAGGGATGTGGATATGTATATAAACTTGTTTCAGTAAGTATCTTTTTTTTTAATTGAGTGATTTATTATAGAACAACCATACAAGTTTTTCACAAAATAATATAAAATGTGTATATATTCTGGATATTAAAATTACCCCCAGGAGTGCCCCCCCCAGTTACCACCCTTATCCCTCCCTTCCCCTTCCCACAATATCCCTAAAAAAGTATTATGCTGTATAACATTACACTTTATCTGGATTTAACACGTGATTCTAGACCAGTAAGTATCTTTTTAATTCAGTAATTTAGTTGGTTCAGAAAATGCTAATTTTGAAACTTTTTTTTTTTTTTTTTTTTTTCAGAGAGAGAGGGACAGTGAGAGAAAGAGAATCAATTTTAGTTTTTCATGTGGCTTTTGTTGCTCCCACACTTCATTGTGTACGTAGTGCTGGGCTTTGAACTCGCATACTTGCGCGTGCCAGGCAGGCACTGTAACCGCTGAGCGAGTGGTCCAGCCCCTAATTTTTAAACTTTTGAGTACTGTTTCTTATATAGTGTCTTCTAAAAGAACCTTAACAGTGAAAAGGAATCACACAGTGTCTAAGTTTTAAATTGGTGTATTAACAAAATATTTTATCTTTGTTCTTTTACACACAAAACGTGTGTACATGTAGATATTGAAACACACATAACAGTGTTTGTGTGTGTGACACTCTAGCTTCCCGTATCTTATCCCTACAGCTCTTGTTGAGCAGAGTTCCCCAATAATGTCAGACCCATCACCTTCTAAAATATGTATGCCATTATGATGTTGTATGCAGAGGAAGGTTATTCTAGCATTATCTCAACCTCACAGGTTTAGATGTGTTCCCCTCGCAAACTTATTTATTTTTTTAAAGAGAGAGGGACAGTGAGAGATAGAGAGAGAAATAGTTTTATTTTGTTTTTTTTTCCTGTGGCTTTTGTTGCGCCAAGACTTTGTTGTGTAAATGGTGCTGGGGTTTGAACTCATATACTCATGCATGCTGGGCAAGTGCCATAACTGCTGAGCCACTGCTCCAGCCACTTCTCAAACTTCTTTTACTGTTAGTCATTTGGTTAATCCATTAAGTATTTAAAACATCTTTTTTTAAATGTACTTACATGTTTCCTTTTTCCACTCCCTTGAAGCATTGTTTCAAATTTACTATTCCCTTTTGAGTAGTATTTTCAATGATCTCTATTATAGAACCTAGTTTTGTTTTATATCACTGTAACTTTCCTTTGAGTTCTGTAGTAGGGTTTTTGAATTCCTTTGTTTTTGTTTTTATTCTAGGTTTATGGATTTTTGTGTAGGTATCTCTTTAACATAATCTGCTACCAATGCTTTTCTAACGAAGTTATTGAATAAAAAAATAAATAAAACTTATTTTTGCCAGGTTTAAAAGTTCTTCCTTTCCCTAGTACTCTTGGAATGCTTAGAAAATCTATTCATCTTGTTCACACAAGGAATGATGAACATTCCCTCTCCCTATGCCAAAATTGACTGAAGAGTCATCTTTTTCTTGTCATAGTTACTGGTGACATTTTCTCCTTCTTATATTTCTTCATATGCAATTGTGCTTAAATTTTAAAAAAACTTAACATTTAGCAAAGTAACTCCCAGATCAAATCCAAGTCCTGTTTTTTCTATGAATTTGATCTGATTTTTTTTTTTGAGAGAGAAAGAATCGATTTTTATTTAGTTTTCTTGTGGCTTTCATTGCTCTGAGACTTTGTTGTGTACGTGGTGCGGGGTTTGAACCTGGGTTCTCATGCATGCCAGGCAGGCGCCATAACTGCTGAGCCATCACTCCAGCCCCTGATCTGATTATTATTAATTCACTGGTGTTATCTCCCTTAGGGGAACTCCTATTGTTTCTATAGATACAACATGGTTATCTGCCCATCTCACATATGATACAGCTTTATTTTTCATAGTTGCATTTGAAAAGTCTTTAAGGAAATATCCAAATCTCAGCCTACTCCTTGAAAAATCTCTCCATCTTGATTAGTAATATGTGATGAACAAAATTTCTCAATCAATTGTAAGTGCTTTTAGTTAAGATTAAAGTTCCACTAATTTTGTTGTCTGTCGTTTCTGCTATTTGACTTGGGGTTTATTACTTTTTTATAAGCAGTATCTCATTCTAACTTCATAATTCTGTATTCTACTTTGTGTGAGGGGGGCTGAGAAAAATGCAGTGGAAACAGTGATTAAATCATGTAAGTCATAATCCATGAAGCCCATGAATTATGCGCTATATGCTTTTTTCTCTCAAAGCTCAATTAAAAATGAAGATTAATGGGATTATATAGTAGGTTCATCCCTAATTTTTTGAGGATGCTCCACACTGTTTTCCAGAGGAGCTGTACCAGTTTTCAGTTCCACCAACAGTATACTAGTGTTCCTATCTCTCCGCAACCTCTCCAGCATCTGTTATTATTTGTATTCATTTTTGCCAATCTGACTGGTGTGAGGGTGAAATCTTAATGTAGTTTTGATTTGCATTTCTCTGTGATTACTAGTGATTTAGAACACTTCCGCATGTGTATTCATTGGCTTGCTCAATGTCCTCTGTATATGATCAAGCCATCCCTCTTCTGAGTATTTTTTCCAGTGGAGGTAGAATCAGCACATTATTAGCAACACAGCAAAATCTATGTTCATAGCAGCTCAATTTACAATAGCTAAATTATAGAACCAATCCAGATGTCCCTCATTGGATGAATGGATCCAAAAACTGTGGTATGTATATATACATACATACATACCATGGAATTCTACTCAGCAATTAGAAACAATGATATTGCAGCCTTTGAAGGCAAATGGATGGCAGTGGAAGAAATCATGTTGAGCAAAGTTAGCTTAACCCAGAGAGTCAAGGGTCGAATGTTTTCACTCATTTGTGGAGGCTGGAGCTAAACCCACACATGTGTGAAAGGTAGTCAGTCTCATGTATTAGACCCAGCAAAGGGGCAGCAACAAATAATCTAGGACAGTCATAGATATGTATTGGGAAGGAGGGGAGGCAGGTGGAGGAGGGGAAAGGGAGGGATAATAGGGAGGGTTCTAGAGGGTAAATCTGATTTAAGAATATATGCATATCATATTATTACTTTGGATGCATTTTTGATTATACAATAACTAAATTTCTTAATAAAAAATAAAATTTTTATAAAAAGGTAAAAAATAAATAGGTTAAGCCCATTGTCACTTATTGAGAACAACACATTTTGAAATTCATCTTTTCAGCAGATTTAAGGGAAAACTTGAGCCAAAACCAAGATTTATGGTCTTAACAAGTTTTTAAACTTTGTCTACTTTTAGAACCATCTTCAAGGTTTAGTCTGTATAAAATCTTAGGATTTTTTTAAAACTATCTTCATAAAAATTTTAAAATTGTTTTAAAATGCCTTTTCATAATTCTTTTTTCATATTCTATAATCTACTGTCATTCTCAATAAACTCTATTTTGTCCTCATATTTTTCTTGACTTGAAGGTCATAAGCTGAATATAAGTATAATACAATTATTAGAAGTTGTTCTTCCATAATTTTTACTTGTAAAATAAAAATGTTACTTTAAACAGCTATTGTAGGTGGAATTTCAATACTTGTGTCACTTAATGACAATGATACATTTTGAAAAATGTATTGTTAAGGGATTTTGTTGTTGTATGAACACCATAGGGTATACACACACAAAACCCTGTGGCATAGCTTACTGTACATCTAGGCTATAAGGCATAAGTGGTTGTATATGCATTTTGTAATTGACCAAAATGTTGCATGCACATGACTATACTATAAAGATCTATACTTAAGTAGTTTTCAAAGGTACTATAGAAGGAAAAGAGAAGGTCTGTGATTTAAAAGTGACATTCATATTTTACCAACTGAATTTTTAAACATATCGAAGTGATGTTAGAGATTTATGATTGCCTTCATTTAATGGAGAACATAAATTGTTATCTTCAAATTTTATAGTGATGCCTTTGACATTCAGTATGGAGTAGTGGTTATCCGCCTTAAAGAAGGTCTAGATATATCTCATCTTCAAGGACAAGGTAAATATCGTTTGAAATAAGTTTTTATTTCAACAATATTAGTTACTTTGTTAGAAAATTATATATAATTCTTAATATTCTTCATTAACTTTCATAATTACCATCTATTTTGTCACAGACTTATTGTGTGGCATTTTAAGATCATATCTGTTTGGAATCTACCAAAGTGTGTATTTTTTCTTTGTGTCAGCCTGGATGATGGTTAGTGATTATTAATGAATGAATACAATTTGATTCATATAATAAGGCTAAAGGAAGCATGTTAGCTAGAGCCAAATTTATAAAACTATCTAGATAAGTAAAATACTAATGCATGGGAAATTTTTAAATGATTTAAGTAAGTCATATATTTTTTCATGTTTATGAAAGTAATGTTTTATACATAGTCAAACCAATAATAAAAAGATTTAATGTCATAATGTTTCTTCTGTCTTCAGAAAATACCCATTTTATATAAAGAAATTTGTCATTTAAAAATATTTAAGATGCATAGGAAGTTGCA
>PVKS010040164.1:0-16791 GCA_004027875.1 Aplodontia rufa | reverse complement strand
CTTCTCAAATAGAAGTTCAGAGAAAGTAAAAGTGAGGTCTGAAAATGAAAAAAAAACCCAACAACAAAAATGTTCTGAAATGGAAGTCAAGAAATCAGCTAGGTGATCTTGGTAAGTTATTTCAAATTTGACTTGTGTGAATATTAAATTTTATAATTTACACAATGGTAATGATACACAGGAAACATGAAAAAAACTAGCTGTTTTTTCATCTTTCATAAACTTGATTTTAGGTTTTATAGTACTATATACAATATGTTTTAGTAGTTGTAAGCTGAATTAAGAACCAGTGTTTCTATTTATTAAAATATTTATTTATATGTATTGAATTCCATAGTGCACATTGGGTATTCTTAAGCACGTGACATCCTTTCTTTTCCTCTTTCTAAAAGAATCCTGATTTATTATTTAGAAATTAACCTTTGCATTATATAGCCTATGAATTTCCAGTGTACTTTTCCAATCCCAAGCTCAGGGATTGGTTTTAGATGTTAATATAGGGAAAGGTAATGCTTAGGTTTGAATGTGTCCCCCAAAAAACTTACGTGTTGAAATATTAGCCTCCAAATTCATATGCTAATGGATTTTGAAGGTGGAGCCTTGGGAAAGTTATTATGATCAAATAAGGTGACATTTATGGCTTTATAAGAAAGAGAGACCTGAACTAAGATGCTTGCTTCCATCATGTTATGATATAATAAGAAGACTCACCAGATGCCCACCCATACTCATAATTCTCAGTCTCCAGACCACGATTTACACAAACTTGTCTTCTTTATAAATCACCTAGTCATGGGTTTTTTGATATAGCAACAAAAATGGACTAAGACTGTAATAACCCAAATGAGATAAGTATGCCTTTGGAGAGTGCTGTTATAGTTTGTTTCTAGCCAGAGGTTGCAAGAGTTGTTTGCCTGCATTGTATAAACTTGTTTTCCTAACTAAAATCATTCTCAACCCTGCTCCTCTAGGCTTTATACCTTGAAAAACTATGAATTTCTTCTATAGATTGCTTCCTATGGTATCCTTGGCTTTTGTGTTTGGGGTTGATTTTGGCTAATGAGAGATACCAGAATGGATTGTAGAGAATTCAGTGGAGACACAAAAGAAAAGGAATTTGTAGGTAAATGGAAGTCCCATTCACAACAAAAATCACAGCTATGAGATGGTCTTTGAGAAACTTTAGTTCAATAAGGTTATATTGAGTCTGATACATCAGAAATGTAACAGATGAATCTAGCAACAGAGTGAGGCTTGTCCAGGGTGCCCCATTCCTGTCACACAGAGAAGCGTGCTTTGTCCCTCTGTCAAAGGGTATCTATTTGGGCTGGAGTAGTGGCTCAGTGTTTAAGGCACTTGCCTGGCATGCACAAGGATGCAGGTTCAAACCCCAGCACCACGTACGCAACAGGGTGTTGAAGCAGTGGGAGCCACATGAAAAATGAAATAAAATTGATACTTTTTCTCTCTCTCTCTTTCTCTCTCTGCCTCTCTCTTTAAAAAGAAAAAGGTATCTATTTGTTATTTTAAGAAATAGAGCAACATGATGGATGCTGTGCTTCAGAATGGACACTAGTGATATAATAATACGGAGAACAAATAAATGGAGACAAAAGGAAAATGAGAGACAGAGATATAATCAATACTATAATCACATATGAGAAAGATTATAAGCTAGGATCTGTAAGTGGGGTAAAAAGGAATGCTTATAGACAGGTAAACTGGAAGGAAGTAAACTTTTAAAATATTGATTTCTATGCAGAATACATAGGGTAAGATAAAAATATAAATGAACTCTCTAATTCTACTTTTGGAATATGGAAAATTTCTTAATCTGCTTGGGCTGCAATGACAAATGCTATGAACAATAGAAGTTTATAAATTTATTATCTCACAGTTCGGAAGGTTAAAAATCAGTGGTCAGGGTCCAGTATGGTCGAGTTCTGATGAGGGCTCTCCCACTGGTTTTCAGGCAGCCACCTTCTTGCTGAGTGCTCACGTGACCTCTTTATGTGAACTCAGAGAGGACAGCGTGAGCTCTAGAGTTTGAATTTGGAATGTCCTCTGGTTTAATCAGCCTTTTTACTTCTGTGACTAAAAGACAGGATAAGAACAATTTTAGGAGGAAAAGTCTATTTGGGGGCTCATGGTTGGGTATCAGAGGACTCAGTCCATAGAAGGCCGACTCTGTTCCTTGAGGTGAGGAAAGATATCATGGTGGAAGACATGGCTCCAGGGAGCAGAGAGACTCCATTTACCAGATACAAAACATACACCCCAGAAGCAATCCCCCAATGATCCCCCTCCTCCAGCCACAGTCTACCAGCCTACAGTTAATCTCATCAAGGGATTAGTTCACTGATTGGGTTACGGCTCTCATAACTCAATCATTTCACCTCAGCCTTCCTTCCTGGATTATCTCACATGACATTTTGGGGTACATCTTTCATCCAAACCATAATATTTCCCAAAAGCTCATGTGTTGAAGACTTGGTCCTGTGGTGCTGTGGGGGTCTGTGAAACTTTGGGAGGGGGCCCTAGTTGGAAAAAGTAGGTCACTGGGAGCATGTCCTTAAAGGGTATGTCTTGTTCCCTGTCTTTTCCTATCCCTCCTTCTTCTTCCTGGCCACCGTGAGGTGAGCAGTTGTTTTCACAATGCACTAACTAATGATCTTCTGCTTTACCACATGCACCCAGTATGGAATCAAGCACCTACGGGCTGACACCTCTGAAACATGTTATCTATGTCAGGTATTTTATGACAGCAATGGAAAGATCAAAAACACAGGAGCTTTCTGAAATCTATTCATATAAGGATATCAGTGCTATCATGTTAAGGTTACTCTTATGACCTCAATTAACTATGACTTTCTTAAAGACCCTACTATCAAATGCAGTCACATCGAGGATTAGAGCCTCATTATATAAATGCCAGGAATACAATTCATTTCAGAGCAAAAGGCTTTATCAGTAGAGAAGGTTAATTTTTTTTGTTTTGATATAGCAATATAGCAGTATTAGTGTTTTACCTATACTTTCAATATGATTTTCTAACAGGCAGTCTTAATGTTTCTGAGTTATTAAGCCCAAGTTGTTCTGGCTTACATAGAATCTTTTTATAAAACAACACTGCTATCTAACTAAAAATAAGTCTTTTGGAAATAATGCATTATTTTTGAGTTATTGGTATGATCAGAAATGCAGTTCACATGCTTTTGAACTTTGAGGAACTCATTCTTAAAAATATTTTCCAACTGAATCAATATACTTAACTGCATTAAAGTCTAACAAGATGAATAATATCATTTGGACATTTCCAGTCCCTCATGCTTCTGTGAATCAGCATCCAAAGGAATGCTAGTGACCCCAGATTATTATATTTTTGGTTGTTTTTGAGTATCAGATATGTAGAGGATTTTCCCTCTGTAGCATAATACAGGGCAAGCCCAATAAAATGTCCTGATTTTCTATTGGTGTGCTTGAATTCCATGTGAAAAAGTAGTTAGATAAATACATAAATATTAGATAAAGTGAGAAGATCAATAATGAAAATAATAAGCCAGGTACTTTGGATATAAACAAATAAAACATATACCCCACTGTAAAGAAGATTTGTTTATTTATTCAACAAAATTTTTTATTAGAAGTATATAGAGATACAATTGAGGGGGAAACATTATTAAACCAATAGTAATAAATGTATATATACTTTGTTATCCAGGGGTAATGTCAAAACATGGATGACCACCTTGAGTTTCACCTGTTGCAGTTTCCCCCAGAAGAACTCATGTGTTAAATGGGTATCTCGTGGAGGAATAACATTGGCTTCTGGGATGGTTCCACCATCTTCCCACTCTCCAGACTCCTATGAGTTCTTCATATACTCTCCCCCCTCCCCAACTCCTCCTCAAGCCTCCAAGTATCTTAGGGAGCCATCCCGCTATTACTCTGAAAGTCATTCAATTTGAAGTTTAGTTAGGTTAGCCGTCTGCCCTACTGCTTCCCCATGTATTCTAGCATCCACAGATGAGAGAAACCATTCAGCCCTTGAGTCTCTGGGATTGGGACACTTCACTAAGCATAATTCTTTCCATCTCCATCCATTTGGTATCAAAAGACATGATATCATCTTCTCTAATGGCCAAGTGGTATTCCATTGTATATATGTACCAAAGTTTTTGTATCCACTTGTCGAATGAGGGGCATCTGGGTTGGTTCCAAAGTCTAGGTATAGTAAATTGAGCTGCTATAAACACTGAGGAGGCCACATCGCTATAATACGCTGATTCTAACTCTTTTGGGAAAATACCCAGGAGTGGGGTAGCTGGGTCGTAAGGTGGTTCGATCCTTAATTTTTTGAGGATTCTCCACACTGCTTTCCATAGTGGCTACACCAGTTTGCAGTCCCACCAGCAGTATAATAGTGTTCCTCTTTTCCCACAGCCCCTCCAGCATCTGTTATTGTTTGTATTCTTCATTTTTGCCACTCTAACAGGAGTGAGGTGGTATCTCATTGAAGTTTTGATTTGCATTTTCCTTTTGAGCATATGTTTCTCAGGTTTTCATCACCATGACAAAATACCTGATGATGTAATAAACTTAAAAAGAAGAAAGGTTAATTTTGGTTCTAGTTTTAGATGTCTAAGTCCATGGTCAGTTAACCATATTGTCATCAGGCCTGTGGTGGCACAGAACATTGTGGCAGAAGCACACAGCAGAAGAAGGTGTTCACCTCATGGTTGGGAAGCAAAAAGAGATGGGAAGGTAATGAGGTACCAATCACCTTTATTTTTTTTTAATTTTCATTCGATAAACATGGTCTTACAACTTGGAGGGGTTCATCATCAAGCAATGTCATTACACAAAAGTATAATGACAGAGCAAGCCAATACCAATCACCTTTAAAAGCATGACCCTTACTTTCTCCCTAACTTCTTCCCACTAGACACCACCTCTAAAAGATTCCATGACCTTTCTGTAGAGCTGCAGTCTGGAGAAAAAGGCTTTAACAAAATGGATATTTGGATGGAGGACACTCCAGATCCAAATTATAGCAGTCTTTGGAGTGGTTCATGTAAGACTGGGTTTTCAAGGGATATGGGGTCAAAGGAAAGTCTGGGTGGCCAGGCGAGGTGTGTGAGGGTTGGAGCAGTCCCTGACTAAGTAGTATGTGGATCTGTGAGAATGAAGCTGTTATGGTTTGGTTTGAATGTGAGGTGTCCCCAAAAATCTCACATGTAACAATGTAGTAAGGCTGAGGTAAACGATTGGGTTATGAAAACTGTAAGCCATTCCGTGAGTTAATATCCCGATGGGAAACTGTAGGCTGGTAGGGTGTGGCAGGGGGAGGTTGGTCCTTGATGGATGTGCCTTTAGTGTGCATATTTTGTATCTGGCACGTGGAGTCACTCTCTGCTCCCCTCCGTCACACTCTGTTGCCATGATGTTCAGCCTCACCTCGAGTTCCTAGGAATGGAGCCAGCTGGCTATGGACTGTGACCTCTGAAATTGTGAGCCCACAAAGAAACTTTTCCTTTTAAAATTGTTCTAATAGGGTCTTTTAGTCACAGCAGTGAAAAATCTGACTAAAATAGAAGCCAACACTTCCATGGAAACCATAGAAAGGATGAGATGCTAGGAATGTGAATCACACTCCAACAGAACCTGCAGACAGCATATAAAATCTGTCACAGAGACCATGTGTGCTTCAGCCAGCAAGGCTGTAACAGTGGAACTGGCCAAGCTTTGGGACCCCTATGTTCTTCCACAGTGCATTCTGTATATCACACATGGAGACTTAGGATTGAATTCTTGTCCCACTGGGTTTTGGTCTTGCTTTGGTCTAACTGACCCTGGCTGTTTTCCTGTTGGAATGGGGCTGTATATCATGTGGCATAATATCTTAGAAATATGTAGCATGTTTAAAAAAATTAGAGACTCAGAGCTCAGTTTGTCTGGAGTCTCAGAGAAGAATTTGTACTTTTGAGTAATGGTAGAATGGTTAAGACTTTGGGGACTCTTGGAGATGAAGAGAATGAACTGAGATGGTCATGAGCATTTGGGGATCAGGGACAAAGTGCCATAGTTTGGATTTTTAATGTTCCCCCAACGGCCCATGTTTTGGGACTTGGTCACTAACTTTTGGTGCTATTGGGAGAGGGTGGAATATTTAGAAGGTGGGACCTAATGGGATAAAGTTAGGTCACTGGGGACCCTGGCCACTCCTCCTTGTGTTTTTACTTGCCCCTTATGGTGAGCAGCTCCCTCTGCCATGGGCTCCCATTGTAATGCACTGCCTGTCACCAGTCCAAAGGCAACGGAGTGGAGCCAACCGACCTTAGATGGAAACCTCTGAAACAGAGCCAAAACAAACCTTTCTTCTTTTAAAGTTGATCTTCTCAAGTATTTCTTGAAAGCTGATTAACACAAGCATCAATTTGTGGCCAAGTACTAAATGCAAGACAATTCATGCATAGGAATGATGCTGTTGTTGATATTGTACTGCGTAAGATGTAATGGCAATAAACAAATGCTTACAACAAATTCTAATGTCACACCTTGAGAAGTGCTATCAAGAAAATTCTGAAACAGTGGTTCAGCAGTTACAGCACTTGCCTGGCAGGCACAAGTATGTGAGTTTAAACTCCAGCACCACCTACACAAGGAAGTGTCCAAGGAATGAAAGTCACATGAAAAATGAAATAAAAAATTGCTTCTCTCTTTCTCTCTCTAAAAGAAAGAAAATTCCATCCAAACAGCAATACTGATGTGAATTTCAAGTACTTATAAAACACAGTCCATTTACTGTTTTTCCAACCCAATTTAATCGTCTCTATGTAGCCCACACTAAGGCAAAAAAGATGCATAACACACCACATCCAAATATTTGGACTAAACTATCTATACTATACACACACACACATACTCACACACACACACACACACACATATATATATATATGTATATATATATACATATATATATATAATTTGCATCCCTCAGTATCCATGGGACATTAATTCCAGGAACAGTAATACCAAAATTAACAGATGCTAAAGTTCCTTATGTAAAATGGTGTAACATTTGCTTAGAACCTATACACATCCTTTCATCTTATTTATACACATATACACATTTATATACATATACAAATCATCTCCAAATTATTTATAATACCTAATGCAATGGAAATACTATGTAAAGAGTCATCAAACTGCATTTTTTAAAAAAATTGTATTATTTTGTTGTTATATGTTATTATTTATTTAGTTTAATACATTGTTATCTGTGGTTGATTGAATATGAGTATTCATGGTTAAAAAGGGCCAGTTGTATGCATGTATAGCCATGTACATGTACACAAACATCTACGTATATCTTGTCTGAAATATTATTGCTAAAGTAAATCAAGGTCAAAAATAGGAAGCTACAGTATATTAACATGTAGGAGCAGGAATTTCCTTTTCATAGGGATTCAGCATCAGAACATTCTGCACATTCCCAGACACCTGATGACATAAGAGTCAGTCACAAAAAGATGGGTTTGGTTTCTTTCCTTTGGTTTTCATGTCATTGGATCTTTAATAATATAGCTGAAAAATAATATATCTGTAACTCAGGACTCCAACCTCAAGAGGAACTCATGCTTCATTTAATAAACTTTAGGTCAGATCCATTAAGTACGTCAGAGGTAGGTGTTTCCTTGGTAGCTACTCCATAATTCCTCCACATGTCATATTCAAGGGTGAATCTTTAGAATGACATTATCCACAATGAAATCTGCTCAGAGTTCAGGATGGATATGTTGCCATCATATGTAGCATCACAATAAGTCACTGTTCAGAGACAACACTTTCATGCTAAACTGAGAAATCCCTTGAATTTAGGTTTTTTTTAAATATCTTCTTGTCAATAAATTCCATGTGACAAAAATTATACTGAGAATGAAAGAGAATTCTGATAAATTTGATTAGGAAAAATTTATTTCAGCATCTTATTCTAGTATATTTCTATAAAATTAACTAAATAAGGATGATGTCCTCAAATAATCAAAGAAGTTTCCTTTAACAAAGTAGGAACATATCAGACCAAATTAGGGGACACTCCTGATCAAAATTAGCTATGATGATTCTTAACTACAGAAAACTTAGTTCATTCTATTGACATCCTCATTCATCTTCACCCCCCCCCCAGGTCCAATGTACTTTCTGGAAGAGCTGGCTTAAATTTCAAAAGTCCTGAGATGTAGACTCAGTTCTCTTTTTGACTAAGTGTATAATCTTAGACAATGTTCACTATTGTCCTCATCTGGAAAATGATCATAGTATTTTTTATTAAGAAATTTAGTTGTTTTACAATCAAAAATGCATCTAATGAAACAATATGATATGTACATATTCTTAAAATTAGATTTACCCCCTAGAGCCCACCCTGTTCTCCCACTCTTACCTCTCCACCCGGCCCCCTTCCCTGTCCTTCCAATACATCTCTATGAATGCCCTAGGTTATCTGTTACTACGTCTTTGCTAGGTCTAATACATGAGAATTGACCACCTTTCACACAGGCATGGGTCTAGCTCCAGCCTCCACAGATGAGTGAAGACATTTGACCCTTGACTCTCTGGGTTTGACTAAATTCACTCAACATGATTTCTTCCATAGCCATCCAATTACCTTCAAAGGCTGCAATATCATTGTTTCTAATTGCTGAGTAAAACTCCATGGTATATATGTACCACAGTTTTTGGACCCATTCATCCAGTGAGGGGTATTTGGGTTAGTTCCATAATTTAGCTATTATAAATTGAGCTGCTATGAACATAGATTTTGCTGTGTCACTATAGTATGCTGATTCTAAATCCCCTGGAAAAATACCCAGGACAGGAATAGCAGGATCATATGGTGGGTGCATCTGTAGTTTTTTTAAGGATTCTCCACACTGCTTTCCAGAGGGGCTGTACCAGTCTGCAGTTCCACCAACAGTGGATCACAGTATCTAAATCCATTTCTTAGAGTGTTTTGAGAATGCTGGGATAGTTCTTAAAAGTAAAGGATGCCACTGGTGGCCATATGTTTTCATCACACTAATTGTATTATTTTATTTTTCCAGATTATAAATTAGTCTGATTATTATGGACCATATATATACACACTTATATGATATATATCATATATGTGTGTATATATATGGCATATGTATATATGTATCTATGCATTTATATATATGGCAATATATCTATCCTGATCTCCATATGTATCTATATGTATCCACACAGCATATATATGATATATGGCTCCTAGATTCTTCTAAGTTGACTCCAATCCTAAAGTTGGAAATTTTAAAAAGTTCAGGTTCAGGACCAACATAGAAAATGACATAAAACAGAAGCAAGCACAGTTATAAGAGTGGCACCCAAAGACAATTTTCACCATAACTTGGAAGGCCTCTGGCTCACTTTATTGCTGCTGTCTTCCTGAGTGTTTGGTCCTGGGTTAATCCTGGATCAGGGCAGCAAGTGCCTTGCACAGTTTGGTCTACACTCTTGACAATCTGTCATCCCTTCTGCTATGCACCTGTACCTTATTGTATTATTCCTGTCCTTGGGAGCACAAGTTTATGGCCACTAGTCAGCATACATTTCTCTTGACAAGGAGATGATAGGAACCTATCCCAGACCCTTTAACAGTCTGATTTCATTGCTTATTTTAATAAAACATTGCAGCAATTATTTTTAAAAGAGAGAACAAGAGTGGGAGAGAGAGAGAGAGAGAGAGAGAGACAGAGAATCAATTTTATTGAGTTTTTACATGGCTTTCGTTGTTCTGACACAGTTCTGTACATGGGTACTGGGATTTGAACACATGTACTTGTGCATGCTGAGCAAGCTCTGTAACCGCTGAGCCACTGCTCCAGCCCCTGCAGCAATGTTTTGAGTTTGTTCTACAAATCATGACCTAAAGGAAAGATGGAGGGAATGCAGCTCCCCAGTCTGCTAAATTTCAAAAGTAGACTTCTTCTCACTTGTGCTTTGGAATCCAAACTAGGGATTGTTACTGATGCTCTAAGCTGGGAAATGAATGATCCAGGTCCATGTCTGTGGCCAATGTCATTAATAACATATGCGCTCTTATCCTGAGCCTAGATGAAGCTTCATAGCTGTATCAAGACCATGGTGCAGGTATTGCCAACATGATGTTAGTGAATGCCATTTATCAGCCATCTCAGCTCTAGAACTTTAGTCTCTTTTTATCAGGACATAATGCAGACTCAGTAAACTCAATAAAAAATTGTCAAAAATGGGGCTGGAGCAGTGGCTCAGCGGTTACGGCGCTTGCATGACATGCACAAGTACATGGGTTCAAACCCCAGCACCCACATGCACAACTAAATGTCAGAGCAATGAAGGACATGTGAAAAACTCAATAAAAATTGATTCTCTCTCTCCCTCTCACTGTCCTTCTCTCTTATTAAAAAAATTGTCAAAAATGGTTTTAAGTATCATGCATACATATTCTCTATTGTTATAGTCTAATGATAATTTATATGCATGAAATATATTCAGAAAATTAATCTGTATGTAATTCAGAATTATATACAGAATAACTTCAAGATTATACACAAAGAATACCTGGAAGCATGGGTCCCTGAATTCAGCGAACATTCCCAGGGCAATACCTTGGCTTATCTTTTGCAAAGGAATGTGATAAATTGAGTAAATAAAAGATTATCAAGAAAGAATTAGTTGCCCTATGACAGAATTTTATATGGAAATTGGAATGAAAATAGGCTTAAAAAATTAAACAATGTGAAATTTCATTTTTTTAAAATCCAGACCGATTATGCATTTCAAATAGATAAGGAATATGAGATGCACTTAAAAAGTGATGAAATGATTGTATTATTAAATTTAGATCATTGCAGTATAACAAAAATATTAATTATATGATGGAGAGAGCACAGTGAAAATTATGTTAGTTAAATTTAAAAGATTTTCTAAAAGTTTATTACTTTCCAAATTTTTTTTGAAAATAATAAAGAGCAATATATTTTTTTTTCTTTTTAAAGAGAGAGGGACAGTAAGAGACAGAGAGAAAGAGACAGAATCAATTTTATTTAGTTTTTCATGTGGCTTTCGTTGCTCTGACACTTTGTTGTGTACGTGGTGCTGGGGTTTGAACCCGTGTCCTCAGGGGTTGCATCCCAGGCAAGCGCTGTAAACACTTAGCCACCACACCAGCCCCTAAAGAGCATCAATGCCATGGCATCCTTATAAAAAAAATCAAAATAGGGGCTGGAGCAGTGGCTCAGCAGTCATGACGCTTACCTAGCATGCATGAGGATCCGGGTTTGAACCCTAGCACCACATACACAACTAAGTGTTGGAGCAACGAAAAGCAGATTCTCTCTGTCTTTCTCTCTGTCATTGTCCCCCTCTCTCAATAAAAAAAAAATCAAAACAGACATGCTCATCAAAACAATTAGGGTGAAGAAAAAAAAATAACAAGGTCCAAGGCACTGTCTCAGTTGAAGGATGCTGACAGGATGTGACCACGATTCTAGACCATTAACAAAAAATTATCAGAACCATGGACAATTGCAGACATTTGAATATGAACTGCCACCTGAATATCCTGGTATATTACAACTGTAATTTAATTATTTAAGGTATTCTCCTGTTCTTAAGCTGTGTGTCCTAGAGTTTAATGATAAGCCAGGTGTGATGGCACACACCTGTAATCTGAGCAACTCAGGAGGCTGAGGCTAGAGGATTGTAAGTTCAAGGATGGCCCCTTAGTGAAGTCTTTAAGCAACTAACCAAAATCCTATCTCAACATTAAAAACATAAAGAAGAAGAAAGGAAAAGCAAGAGAGGTAGCTCAGGGATAACGTGTCCCATTATTTGATACCCAGTAACAAAAAAAATAGAATTTATAAATAAAAGGGCACTATCTTCACCTGACTCTGAAATGGTTCAGGAAAAATAAATATTCAACTCTATATTGTACTAACTCCATAGGATTTATTATCTACACATAGAGGTATATAGTCAGAACAAAGAATGATAAAACAATTAGGTCACCGAATATGCATACGTTCTTTTAATATTATTGAAATGTCTTCATATTTGAAATTATATAAAAGTTAACAAAAATACATATTCACAGATGATGAATGGAAATGTGTCATCAATTGTGTCTTCCATATTATCATTCCCCAAATTTTCATAAAAAGTACATTGTGAATTACTCAAAGTAGTCATGAGAGTGGGTCGAGGCATCTGGTTAGATGGAGCAAAAACAGTTTGCTCTTAGCAATTTATTAATAGACAACAAGATTTAAAAAATTCTTACGTATAAAAGGTGACTGAATATAAAGAGCAAAACTTCCCTGCCTAAAAACGACAAGTGATCTATTTTTCAAAGCTTTCTGCCTGGTAAAATGAACTCTAATTGACTTAACATTATTTGTTTTCACAAACAGCCCTCTGGCCCTTAGAACCTACAAGGGTTATGAAAATTTTTCTTGTTACTATATCTGATACAGTTACAGGAGATGGCAATTTGAAAATAAAGTTGTCGATTTGTTTCAATTTTTGATACAACAAAGCCCTTTATTTTTTCCACCCCATACCTAGAAATGGCTTTGCAAGATTGCAAAACAATGAATCAAGAGCTCACGCTGACACCCTCTGAGTGCAAACTTGGGAAGTATATATTTCCCCTGGTCAAGAAAATTCCTGGCAGAAGTCATTTACTTGAGTTCTGCTCTGAGCAAAGGGATGGCTTTGGTAGCCTGAAGCCAGTGAGATGAAAGAGCATGACCCAGGGAATCTGGGAAGGACAGGGTTGGGTAAACACTGCACTATGCCTTGGGGCTGAGCCAGTGTGGAGGAAAGCTGGTCTACTCCTCGGTCAGTACTAGTGACATCCAACAAACAGGACAGCAGTGATCCAGGACCATCAGAGCAGCAGGCCCTCCAAGGTGAATGAAGTCACTTGCTAGTGTTTTGATTGATTTGTAATGTATTTCATAGGAAGGATAAGAGAAACTGGAGGAACAGAGTCACGTGACCCCTATGACAAAGATATTTCACTTATTTCTCATAAATCCAGGGAAAAATAAATTGCCACACTGTTTCCTGCTTCATAGACAGAGTAGCTGATTCAGTGAGGGTCGGTGTGTAAGAACAGCATGAAGCTGGTATAGTTGTTTGAGTCCGCTTTTCTTTGCTGTGACTCAAGAACCCAACAAGAACAATTTTAGGAGGAAAAGTTTATTTGGGGGTTCATGTTTTCAGAGATCTCAGTCATAGGCAGCCAGCTCCATTCTTGAGGGTTCAGAGTGTGACTGAACACCATTATAGAGGACACATAGAGGTATATAGTCAGAATAAAGAATGATAAAATAATTATCATATTAAAATAATAATGATAAAATAATTGCAAACAGGAAGCAGGTCAAGGCATGGATCCAGGAAGCAGAGACTCCACGCATCAGATACAGAGTATGCGCCCCAAAGGCATGTCCCCAATGACCCGCCTCCTCCAGCCACACCTTACCAGCCTATGCTTGCCAGCTACTCACTGGTTAAGGCTCTTATAACCCAATCGTGTCACTCAGCCCTCAAGTTGCCACACATACTGAGCTTCTGAGGTCACCTTTCATCCAAACCACAGCAGTGGGATAGGGTAGAAATGCAAGACTGTGTTCTGCTCCAGACCGAAGTCTACATCCCCCATGCCACACTGCCTCCTGAAGGAGGCAGGGTCATAGACTCAACTCTCCCATGGGGAAAAAAAAGCTAAAAATAGAAAATTTGTTGGCACTCTTCTCTGCATCTTTCCCTCTGAGATCTTCTATTTGTCCAGCTATTATTCTGATTTGGAGAGGGCTGGCAATGCCACTCCCAGGGATGCATGAAGGAAGCTCACATGGCAGGGAGCATGGCCAATGCCCTGGAAGGCTACCCTGGACCTAGGTGTCAGGTAGAGACCATTATTCAAAGATATTCAAGCCTGACTCATTTGTAACTGGAACAGTCTAGACCATGCAGTGTTTAGGGTTAGAAGGTCAAGGTAAGCAATAGGGAAGAACCCAGTAAGATTGGGAAGTAAGGAAGATGAAGTTGTTTTATAGGAGTTAGACTAGTAAAGTCTACCCAGAGTGGATGAAAAAAGTCATTTTAAAGTTAAGTCATCAGGGGCTGGAGTGCTGGCTCACCAGTTACGGTGCTTGCCTGGCATGCCTAAGTACATGGTTTAGAACCCCAGCACCACATAACACAACTAACTGTAGCAGCAATGAAGACCACATGAAAAACTAAATAAAAACTGATTTTCTCTCTCCCTCTCCAACTGTTTCTCTCTCTCAAAAACAAAAGGAAATTAAGTCATCATCATGAGCATAATGCTGAGCACCATTTGTCAGCCACGTCTTGGGCACCGGTCATAGAATTCAACACATTACTCACAATCTTACTAATTCTCAGGACAATCTTGTGGAGTAAATTCTATTAAGTACATTTCATAGAGGAAAATCAGGTTTTGAAAAATTAACTTGGCCCAGTCCCACAGTGGGTACAGCCAAGATTCAAACCTACGGTGTCAAACATCAGTTTTTACACTCACCTCCAGCCTGTGTTAGCAGAAAATGTGTTACTAAATCCTTGGGAGAATCTAAAACCTAAATAGGGGTCATCCCATGCAAATGACTAAAATGTATACAGAGGAAACACAACCTGTACAATTTTACCCATGAAGGAAAGTCCTTGCAGCATAGGGGGAAAACAAAAATGAGAAGGTAGCTATTTTCATGAAAACTTGTTCAAAGCTGGTGCGTGCTGAGTTTAGGATCATAAATTTCTATCACATGAAGAAGGATCATCTATTATGAAGCTAGGATGCTTCATTTGGTTTATTCACAACCTGTTGAAATTGCTCTCCAAAGTATTGATTCCTTTTTTCCTCTAATTTAATAATAATCAATATTCTAAACTATCAAGAAATATTGGGGCTGGAGCAGTGGCTCAGCAGTTGCAGCACTTGCCTGGCATGCATGAGGATGCAGGTTTGAACCCCAGCACCACATACACAGTGAAGTGTCAGAGCAGCGAAAGCCATATGAAAAATTAAATAAAACTGATTCTTTCTCTCTCTCTCTCTCATTGTCCCTTTTCTTAAAAAAAATGCAGAGTGATGTCATTATATTTACTTATTTATTATTCAATTACTCATTTTTATTTTTTAATTTTTTATAGTACTAGGGATTGAACCCAGGGCTTCCCTCATGCATGCTAAGCAAGCCCTTTTCACTTTTTTTTTAATAAAGAGAGAGGGACAGAGAGAAACAATTTTTATTTAGTTTTTCATGTGGCTTTCATTGCTCTGACACTTCATTATGTATGTGGGTGCTGGGGTTTAAAACACCCGTATTCGTGTATGCCAGACAAGCACCATAACCGCTGAGCCACCGCTCCAGCCCAGCCCTTTTCATTTTACAGAGTCTTGTTAAGTTGCCCAGGTTGTCCTAAAACTTGAAAAACTTCTGCCTCAGGCTCTTAGCTGGAATTATGAGTTGTGACCACTTCTTACTGACATATTTCATGCAAACGAACTATGCAATTACTTTTTTTTAAAAAAGTAAAACTAAGTGCAAACATTGATAAATATGAAGTCACACAACAATTTAATTCTTCAAGAGGAGTTGAAATTTTCTGGGCCCAGTGGCACATGCCTGTATTTCCAGCAAATTAGGAGGCTGAGGTAAGAGGACTGCAAGTTCAAAGTCAATCTTAGCAACTTAGCAAGGACCTGAGCAACGTAGGGAGACCTTGTTTTAGAATAAAAATATAAAAATATCTGGGGATGTGACTTAGTTATTAAGCTCAAGCACCCCTGGGCTCAATCCCCAGTACAAAAATAATGAAGCAAAAATCACACACACACACACACACACACACATAAATAAATAAAAATTAAAAAAATAAAAAATAATGACGATCTGAAATTTAAGCAATACTGCAGGTGGAACCATCAAGTATGCGAGAAATGGTTTTGCATCTTGTCAATATTATTAGCTCCATGGTGCCTTTTATAAGCATTATGACTTTATGATAGTAATCTAAAGGTTATTGGTGCTTTTATTTTAGCCTCTGCAGTAAACATAACTTGAAATAGTATTATATTCTACAGTGTTTCAGTCAGCTTTTTATCTGCTGTGACCAAAAGACCTGACAAGAACAATTTTGGAGGAGGAAAAGTGTATTTGGCACTCAAAGTTTCAGAGATCTTGGTACATGGTTCCATTGCTCTGGGCCCTAGGTGAGGCAGATCATCGTGGTGGAAGAGTGTGGTGGAGGGAATCAGCTCAACACATGGCCTCTCATTGAAGCAGAGAGGAAGTCCCACTCACCAGAAGCAAAATATACACCCTAAAGGCGTCCTCCTGGTGACCCACTTCCCCCAGCCAGGCCCTACCTGCCTCCGGATTATCTAGTCAATCCCTATCAGTGGATCGATGCCCTGATTACATCAAGGCTTTCATCCCCCAATCATTTCACCTCTAAAATGTCTGGCATTGCCTCACACAGGAGCTTTTCTTTTTTATTCAGAAATTTATTTGTTGGGGTTGGGGATTTAGCTCAGTGGCAGAGTGCTTGCGCATGGCCCCGAGTTCTGTCCTAAGCCCTGAAAAAAATAAAATAAAAAGAAATTTATTTGTTGAACAATCACACAAGCTTCTAATGAAATAATATAATGTATATATAGATTCTGAAAATTAGATTTACCCC